>PVJN01022501.1:0-33345 GCA_004026805.1 Lasiurus borealis | reverse complement strand
CACAGACTGCAAGGCAGCAATGTTCTTTGGCCTTCTAGTGCTGTTCCCTTATCCCTTCCCCACCTTCCATCCTTACCCATCCCTTCGTCCATCCTGTCACCCACCTCTTTACCCTCTCCTTCTGATACTATTTACCATATACTATACTGGGTAAGTGTGTGTGTGTGTGTGTGTGTGTGTGTGTGTGTGTGTGTGTGTGGTGTGTATCAAATAGGAAGGCAATCAAGGGAAAAATAAAATTGCAAGTCTCCTCTGGGTTTACTCTTTCTCCCTCTGCTCCATCTCCATCTGTATCTGATTATCATCTGGTTCCACAACCCCCTTTCTTTTGCTTTAAAAAGTAATTCTTTTGCTCTAGTTGATTTGGCTCAGTGGATATAACATGAGCCTGCAGACTAAAGGGTTCAATTCGGTTAAGGGTACATGCCTGGGTTGTGGGCGCTGGTCCCCAATGGGGGAGGATATGCAGGAGGCAGCTGATTGATGGTTCTCTCTCATTATTGATGTTTCTCTCTCTTTCTCCCTCTCTCTTCCTCTCTGAAATCAATACAAATATTTAAAAAATTACTATTTCAGCTCACTGGCATGGCTCAGTGGTTGAATATCAACCTATGAACCAGGAGGACCCTCCTCTAAACCCCCAGCCTTTACTTTATTTATTTTTTTAAATATATCTTATTGATTTTTCACAGAGAGGAAGGGAGAGGGATAGAAAATCAGAAACATCGATGAGAGAGACATCAATCAGCCGCCTCCTGCACGCCCCACACTAGAGATGTGCCCGCAAGCAAGGTACATGCTCCCGACCGGAATAGAACCTGGGACCTCTCAGTCTGCAGGCTGATGCTCTATCCACTGAGCCAAACCGGTCTCAGCTAAACCCCCAGCCTTTAAAACCCTCAAGACAAAGGACCCAGCCAGCACTCTCCCTCCCAGAAGCACACTCATGCCTTTCCCTTTCCCCTCATACTCTCTCACAGGCATGCACCCCCTAAACTCTAAGGGACCCCACAAAACTTGTAACCAAGGGAGCAATGAGCAGGCAACTCATCTCAGGCAAACCTCTTGACCCAGTTCCCAAAGCCCCCTTTTCTCTGACTTCCCAGTGAGCCAAGCAGCCCGCCTAGGCTCTCCATCAGTTTTCCAGGTGTGCCCCTCCAGGGTTGTGGTCTCCAATGATTGGTCAGTGCCAGGACGGGGTCATTAGTCATTCCAGCTGGTCCTGGCATTGCCTGCCCGGTTTTGCTATTTTTCTGGGCGTGGAGCTGAAACACAAAGGAGGCCTGCATGTTGTCTTTAGGGAGGAAATGTCAGGGGGTCTAAGCTGCAGAGCCAGCGAGATGCCAGGGGAGGAAAGGCCACCCTGGATGGAGGGCAGCACCAGTTTCACCTTTTGCTAGGCACCTGGGGCCTTCTGCCCTGGTGACCTCTGTGTCTGCCTGTAAACTGATTGGCCATTTTGTTCAACTGCCTGAGGTTCCCCATTCATTTGCCAAGGAATTTTCCTAGCTTCTCATCAACCTGCCTCATATCCACACATAATTTCTGAGAAAATGGTCTTTTGCAGGGTTAAAAACTTGATCCATAGGGCAGCTCACAGCAGAAGCATATTTTCTGGAATAGCCCCCTTTCTTCAGTTTTTGAGATTTTTCATATCCATGTACATGGTGAGGGCTCATCTGTTTGAACTTCTGGGAGGTAGTTCATGGAATGGCTTTAATGCATCTCCCTCTGTTATAGGTGGAAGTGGGGTGTCCTTTTCCTCACTGAGTGCTTGAGATGGGGTCCTTACGATAGCTCAAGAAAAATATTTTTTTGAGATTCGTATGGGAGGATAGTGATTTTTATTTGCGTGGAAATACACATCTGGGTTTCTCAAGTCCCATTTCCCTTAATCCAGTCCTGGAGGAAGTGCAGCTGGGAATCAGTAGAGCTCAAAGCAAAGCCAGTGTCCAGTTTCTGTTCCACGCTGGCATTGGGTCCGCGTTAGCATCAGGCAAATTGTAGTCCATTAGTTTGTGTGGGGCCCACAAGACGCTGCGGGCTATGTGGGTGAATGCACAGGGGTCAGGAGAGCAGGACCCCTGCAGCAAGAGTCCCCAGAGTGCCAGGAGAAGAGCCAGAGAGAGCAAACTTCTTTGTTTAGGAGATCAAATATTTCAAATCTTTCTCCTCTGGTGCTGGCAGTGGCACACCTACTCTGGCCAATGACCTGTTCCCAGGTGTGATTGACAGACAGGCACCTTCCCTCGTTCACCTAGACTTTCCCTGGCAGGCATCCATTCTCCACCCTGGTGAGCCCTTCCTCCAGCGAGCCTCGGGGAATGGATTGGCAGCTTCTGTTAAACTGCAGCTTCCTGGCAAATTGCACAAATGGCGGATCTATCATATCTGGCCTTCCCTTTGCTCCTTTCCTGTTATTTATAACAAGGTTAATAACAAGTTTCACATCCACTTCCCCCAGGGACCCATCTGTAGGTCATTTCATCTTTCCTCTCTTAGAGACAGCACTGTGTTTTTCTCTGGTTGAAAATTTCCTCATTTCAAAACGCTTGAGTCATGGGGCTTCTGGCTTTAAGGCTCCCTTCTGCCCTCTGTTGGGCTCCAGCCCAGTCTCTCCCAGAAGCTCTTGGCCTCCCTGGTCTGTAGGTTCCTCTCCCGCTCAACCCCCGTCACGCTCCCTCACAGCCAGGGGGATCTTTCAGTCTGTGATCCTTTGTTTGATGCTGGTGGCACCTTCAGGCCCACTGTTGGATGCCAGTCTTCCTCACCTGCGGGAAGCCGCCCATTGTCTTCACTAGCAGAGAGGTGGGGACAGGGATCCCAGAAGGATGGTGACCCTTAAAGCTCTGGCAAAGGTCAGAGCTATGCACCCACTGTTTAGAGACCATGGTAGCTGAAGCAACTGCCCCACCAGACAGTCCTTACTGATAAGATAGTCTGCCTGTTACTGGAATTGCCTGCCTAAGGGCCATGGGTATATGTATCCCAAACCTGAATGAAAGGGATGGCAAGGCCAGAGCAAAGCGGAGTCCTTCCGTGAGCCCCCAATTTCCAAATGACTATTTCTTGTCTTGTCTCTTTCATTTGTGTGAGGCCTCCTCCAGAGCCCAAACCCGAACCCTGAACCACGCAGGATGTGGGACACTCGCAACCACCCCTATTTCCCCATGCCCCACATCTGGCTGGGATGACACAAGCATTCAGTGGAGTGAAAATGTCCAAGTCCAAAGCTGGCTTTGGCATTCTCGCAGGGCGGGAAGTGTCCTGTTGGATGAAAACGTGTGGCTCACCTGTTGGGTGGGGTGGAAGCGGGTGGAGGGCTGCATCTCAGGAAAGGACTGGCAGGGCAACTTAATGGTTCTGCATTCAGATGGAACAGAAAAGGTTTGGGGGAGAGGATGGAAAGCTGTGAGAGGTTCAAGGTTGAGCTTTGAGGATGCTGTCTTGGGCTTGGAAACAGTGGTGGCCTAAATCCAGTTCTGTCTCGCCACTGCTGTCTCCTAGAGTGACATCAGCTGTTAGCCAGCCTCCCAGTTTCCCCTCTGTAAATGGAGCTCATGACTCCCTGCCTCTCAGAATGCAGTAACAACCAAATGCAAGGATACAGCTTATTCCAGCTTCTCATCCTAAGATGGCATAGTATATTGGTACCTTCCTCAGGGTTAATGGGCGTCGCATGATTAACGGACGATATTGGCAGATAATTGATGTTAGCCAGCTACAGCTTGCTGCAGGTGTGTTTTGGATGCGTGTTCTGTGCCATGCATGGCATCCACCCCTCAAACAGCCTGAAGCCAGTGTTATTATCTCCATAACACTTTCCCATAGAGATTCAATCACACAAGGAATACACGATTATGAGCTCATTAAAATGTCAAAGTCTACAGAAAAAGAATCACTTTCTCCCTCTACTGCCTGGACCTGCCAGTTCTGGCCCTCACCCCCAGTCCTCCATCCCGAGGAACTGAGGCTGCTAATGTTCTCAGTTTTGCTGCCAGAACCAGCCTGGTTCTGTTATTTTCTATATTTCTACAAAGTGAGCCCCACTTTTAGAGAGCTGACAAACACCCCCACCCAAGTTCAAGAGGTCACTCACTGGCTGTGTTACTTCGAAGTCACATTCCCCTTTATGCACCGTTATCTCTAAGTCTGAAGTAAATTCCTCCTGCATTTAATTGCATGTGTTCTTTCAACATGCTCCAACTTCCAGAATAAGGAGTGGTTGCCTGGGGCCATGGTCCGCAACCTGCGGTTCCCAAGTCACATGCGGCTCTTTGGCTCCTTGAGTGTGGCTCTTCCTTAAAATACCACGGCCTGGGCGAGTCTATTTTGAAGAAGTGGCGTTAGAAGAAGTTTAAGTTTAAAAAATTTTGCTCTCCAAAGAAATTTCAATGGTTGTACTGTTGATATCTGGCTCTGTTGACTAATGAGTTTGCCGACCACTGGCCTGGGGGATCTAGAGAACAAGGATGCAGAGGGGCCCATCTGTTCCAAGTGCTGGTGGTCCCAGGGCATCTGGGCCTCAGCTTCTCATATCCAGTGTTGATGCCAGTGAGCCGTGTGGCCAGGCCTGGCAGGACAATGAGGTTACACTAAAGACTGAGACAGCTTGACTCACAACCCAGTGGGGTAAACAGATCACCACTGACTGCTCAGCATGGTCTGGACTGGGCTGGGAGGAACAGGGAACTGTGGAACACAGAGTAAGTGTCTGCCCCAACCTGGAAGTGGTGGGTGCAGGGAGGAGGACTTCCTGGAGGAGGGCACGTGTGAGTCCGAAGAATGATAGAGGAAGATCATGGGGAAGAGCGTTTCCTGCCAAGAGAACAGCCTGTTGGGAGGTCAGAGGGTAGCATGGGATATTTGGGGGAACTCAGGGTGATGATGATTCCATCACAGAGTGCTGGCAGATGGGGAAGTTGGTTTTTCATTCAAGAAGGAGTGGGGCTTGAGATGAAAGAGAGAAGAAAACATTCTAGGTGAGAAACAAACAAACAAAAAAAGCAAAATTATATTTGACACTTATTTCTTAAGGAGATGAATGTGCTTTTTTTTTTTTTTCCAGTTCTTATATTTGTGAATAAACAGGACTCATTATACCAATAGAATTTTGCTCAATATGTATGATGCTACCACAACCATTTAAACTACACATCTCTTGATATATTTTTATGCACTTCTGTTGAATATACATCCAGGAGAAAACAGTGGGTCTTTGGATGTAAATTTCTTTTATCTTTTTATAAATTTAATAAATCTTTATTATTCAGATTATTATAATTACTCTTCTTCCCCCCCTTATCCGTAGATGTATAATTTTTGTCCAATCTCTCCCTGCAACTCCCTCACCCCTTTCCCCCCTGAGAATTGTCAGTCCAATCCCTTTCTATGCCCCTGATTCTATTATATTCACCAGTTTATTCTGTTCATCAGATTTTTAATTCACTTGATTTTAGATTCACTTATTGATAGATATGTATTTGTTGTCCATAATATTTGTCTTTACTTTTTTCTTCTTCTTCCTCTTCTTAAAGAGTACCTTTCAGCATTTCATATAATACTGGTTTTATGTTGCTGAACTCCTTTAGCTTTTTCTTATCTATGAAACTCTTTATCTGACCGTCAATTCTGAATGATAGCTTTGCTGGGTAGAGTAATCTTGGTTGTAGGTTCTTGCTATTCATTACTTTGAATATTTCTTGCCATTCCCTTCTGGCCTGCATAGTTTCTGTTGAGAAATCAGCTGACAGTCCTGTGGGTACTCCCTTGTAGGTAACTAACTTTTTCTCTTGCTGATTTTAATATTCTCTCTTTGTCTTTTGCTCTTGGCATTTTAATTATGATGTGTCTAGGTGTGGTCCTCTTTGGATTCCTTTTGTTTGGAGTTCTGTGCACTTCCAGGACTTGTAAGTATATTTCTTTCACCAGGTGGGGGAACTTTTCAGTCATTATTTCTTCAAATAGGTTTTCAGTATCTTGCTCTCTCTCTCTTCTTTGGGCACCCTTATAATTCTGATGTTGGTATACATGAAGTTGTCCCAGAGGTTCCTTACACTATCTTCACATTTTTGGATTCTTTTTGCTTTTTCAGTTGAGTGTTTTCTGCTTCTCTGTATTTCAAATCTTTGACTTGATTCTTGCATTTCTCCAGTCTGCTGTTAGGTCTCTGTATAATATTTTTTATTTCAGTCAGTGTATGTTTAATTTCTAGTTGATCCTTTTTCATCTCCTCTTGGGTCTCGTTAAATTTATCCATCTTTTCTAGGAAATTCTTGAAGAATCTTATAACCTTGGTTTTGAACTCTATATCCAGTCCTTTGTTTTCCTCTGTTTCTTTCATTTGTGATCTGTTCCTTTGACTCCCCATTTTTGCTGCTTCCCTGAGTTGGTAGAGTAGCTTTGTATGCTAGATGTTCTATATGGCCCAGTAGCTCTGCCTCTGCAGTTACCTGAGGTGGACTCCCTTGGTGCACCCCTTTGTGGACTGTGTGTATAGCCTTGTTGTAGTTAAGCCTTGATTGGCTGGGGGAATTGACCTCCATGCCAATTGGCTGTGAGGATCAGCGTGTCTACGCCAGAACTTCTGTGCTGGAATCAGCCTTATGAGACAACACTTGCAAAATTGTAAAAGCCTCTGTGCTGGGCTTGGATGGGGCGGAGTCTCAGGGCTGAGCAGACAGCCTTGGCTTCCCATCAGCTCCGCCTCTCTGTGTGCTCATGCTCTCCTGAGTTTCCATGCATTCCAGGGACCCATATGAGTCTAGGTCCCCAGGGTCTCGTCAGAAACTGGGGTTCAGTGCAGTCAAAAGTGGATTCAGTGCAGTTGGGAGGTTCTGTCTTCCTCTCGCTAGAGAAAGCCAGTGACACAATCAGTAGTCAGTCCTCTGTCTGCGCACTTGGCTCGTGCACCTCCAGACTTCTGCTTTTCTGGCTCCCCTGAGTTTCCATGCGCTCCGGGGATTCATATGTGTCTGGGTCCCCAGGGTTTTGCTCGAAACTGGGGTTCAGTGCAGTCGAAAGTAGATTTCAGCGCAGTTGGGAGATTCTGTCTTCCTCCTGTTAGAGAAAACCAGCGGCACAATCAGAAGTCAGCCCTCTGTGTGCATACTCGCAAGCCTCCAGATCTCTGCCTTTCAGGGCTCCCCTAAGTTTCCATGTACTCCTCCCTTTTCACAACAGTCCAGACTCCCCCCATATGAGTCTCACCCGGAATTAGGGTTCAATGTAATTAAAACTGGAGCTAAGTGCAGTCAGGAGTTTCCGTCTCCCTCCCACAAGAGGAAGCCAGCCAGGCACTCCACCACCCATCCTCTCCACAGGCGTCTCTGTACCTCAGCTTTTTGCAGCTCCTCTGAGTCTCCGTGAGCCCCTCTCTTTCCTTCTAGTTGTAGAATTTCTACTCAGCCAGCTCTCCTGTGGTTCTGGATGATGTCAGTTCTGTCTTTTAGTTGTAGTTTTGAAATTGTTGTGCAAGGTAGCAGTTCAGGTGTTCACCTATGCCGCCATCTTGACTTCTCAAATTTCTTTTATCTTATACTAGAGGTCCACTACATGAAATTGTGCGAGACCCAGGGTCAAGTCTCTGCCACCCAGGCATCCTGCATGCAGCCCCACCCATCTTAAAGTCAGTTGTGGATGGAGATAAAAATAGTTTCCTGCCCTAACCTTTCCTTCTCAGGGGCACTTAAATTGACCTTCGTTGGAAGATGAGGATTGAACAGAGTAACACTTACTTGTTCTCATGAAGCAATCATATGATGTTCAGTAGATGCCTTTTGGCGTTTGGTTGTGATGACGTGATGGCATCATGGTCATGGGGTTTTTATAATAGAGATTACTATAGTTACTTCCAAATTTCAAAAGTGATCATACTAGTTAACATTTGGACTAGCAGCTTATGAGATCTTTTGTTCCACATCTTCGTAAACTTTGTTCCAGATTTTTTGATTTCAGCTAATCTATGAGTGAGCGGATGTGTTGTGTTGTGGTTTTAGTTTGCCTTCTCTAACGAGTAATAGGCTGAGCATCCTTCAATATGTTTACTGGACATTGAAAGTTCCTCTTTTGTAAATGCTCGTGGTAAATTTTGTCCATTTTTTTGGGGGGGGGGGATTGTCTGTCTTTTTATGACTGATTTCCAGGAGTTTTTTTTAATGTTTACTTGGTATGAGCTCTTTGCTGGTTATTGTGAATATGTTTTCCACTTTGGCTTGTCTTTTTACTCTTTCTCTGGTGTCTTCCAATTAACTATCATTGAATGTAGTCCCATTTATCAATATTTTCATTATAGATAGTGCATTATTTGTATCACATTTAGGAATACTTTTCCTCCCTTGATATGCTCCTATATTATCTTCTAAACTTTTCTTGTTTCATTTAAAAAAAAATATATATATATATTTCTTTATTGATTTCAGAAAGGAAGGGAAAGGGAGAGAGAGATAGAAACATCAATGATGATAGAAAATCACTGATTGGCTGCTTTCTGCACATCCCCTACTTGGAATCCAGCCTACAATCTGGTTATGTGCTCTTGGCCAAAATCAAGCCTGGGACTTTTCAATCCGCAGGCCAACACTCTATTCCACTGAGCCAAACCAGCTAGGGCAATTGTTTTACTTTTTATTTTTTAAAATATTTTTTTATTGATTTCAGAGAGGAAGGGAGAAAGATAGAAACATTAATGATGAGAATCATTGATTGGCTGCCTCCTGCAAGCCCCCTACTGGGGAATGAGCCCACAACACAGGCATATTCCCTGACTAGGAATCTAACCCTGACCTCTTGGTTTATAGGTCAGTTAACCACTGAGCCACACTGGCTGGGCTGTTTTGCCTTTTAAATGTAGAAAATTAAATCGTATTGTTAATAACATTATATAAGTTTCAGATGTACAGTTCTGTTATGTGTGCTCATCTACCAAAGTCTAATCTCCTTCCATCACCATATATTTGACCCATTTTAGCCTCTTTTTTTAAAAAAATACATTTTATTGATTCTTTACAGAGAGGAAAGGAAAGGGATAGAGAGTTAGAAACATCGATGAGAGAGACATTGATCAACTGCCTCTTGCACGCCCTCTACTGGAAATGTGCCTCCAACCAAGGTACATGTCTTTGACTGGAATTGAACCTGGGACCTTTCAGTCCACAGACCAACGCTCTATCCACTGAGCCACATAGGTTTCAGCTCCTTTTAGCCTCTTTAACCTACCCTCACCTTCTCCCCCTTGGGGCCACTATATTGTTGTCTGTGTCTATGAGTTTGTTTGTTTGCTGCTTTCTGTTTTATATCCAACACATTAGTGAAATCATACAGTTCTTGTCCTTTTCCATTTGACCTATTTCACTTAGCATGATATTATCAAGATACATCCAGGTTGTTGCAATATTTTATCATTTTTAATGACTGAGTAGAATTCCACTGTATATATGGAAATCAAAGTGTTAGAGAGGATGTAAAGAAAAGGGAACCTTTGTGTATTGCTGGTAGAATTGGTAAATTGGTATAGACACTATAGAAAACAGTATGGAAGTTCCTGAAAAAGTTAAGACTAGAGCAATTCCACCCTGGGTATCTACCGGAAAAAATGTGAGAACACTTACTAGTGTATATACTAGTATATCTAGTATGTGCCTCTATGCTCATTGCAGCATTATTCTGTGTCAGGCACTTAGGAGAAATTTTATTATTTATTCCCATTTTGCAGATGAGGAAACTGAGGCTCAGTTACTTTCCCAGGACCACCCACCCAACAACTGGCAGATGTAGGGCTTGAACTCAGGTGTGTCTGAATCCAAAGCCTGTGCCATACTGTCCAGGATTAAGCTTTTCAAAGTAGACTTTAATCATAGACATCCTCCCTCCCCACCGCCCTACGCATAAGAAGTCTGTGCCACAGTCCATCTAGCAACTAGAAGCAACAGACTTCTTATCCATCACCTGTGTTTTACAAAGGAGGGCCTGGGGCAGAACCAAGGAGTGGCTTGCACAAGGTCATCACCCAGGCATAGCAGGTGCAAGGTGTGAGGTGGGGAAGCCAGAGGCATAAGTAGGAATCTCTTCCTGTTGACATTCCGATACTAGTCTTAATCTTTTTTTTAAGGTTTTATTTATTTATTTTTATTTCAGAGAGGAAGGGAGAGGGAGAGAGAGGTAGAAACATCAGTAATGTGAATCATGGGTCGGCTGCCTCCTACATGCCCCCACTGGGGATCTAGCCCACAACCGGGGCAATCAAATTGTGACCTCCTGGTTCATAGGTTAACACTCAACCACTGAGCCATGCGGGCAGAGCAATGGCCTTAATCTTTTGAGAAATTTCTCCAAGAGATAGGGTAGAGGTGACTTTAGGGAAAGCCCAAACCAGACATTATAGCAGCTTGAATTCTCTTCCAGGGTCCAAATGGGGAGGGGTTAGTGGGCATTTTGGGACTGTAAAATCAGCAGAATCCTGACCCCAGGTACCCACTGACTGCTGAGTCAGGCCTCAGAATGAAGCCAAGTCCTGGATCTACACTGAAACCTAAATCCAACCATAGAGGAAAACCCAGGGATGGGGAAAGCCTGGATAAAGACCAGGAAGTGAGACATACATGGTTTGATTGGAGGGACTGGTTGTTTAGCCAGAGGCACTCCCATCAAACAGGGACTCTGTTGCCAAAAAATCCACTGCCTATGTGTGGAAGGGAGGAGTAACCAGGGCTCATTCAGGGACGAGTAACCCTTTCCTCCCATTTCACAGAGACTTGATACTTAGTTGTATTTGTTCTCTATTGCTGCTTTGAAAGAACAAAATTCAACCGATTAAATTTGAAGATCTATTTGGCTTTCTTAAGCGAATCATGAACTGTGCCACATTCAATCTAGTAACTAGAAAGACACTCCAAAGGGTTGTAAAAAAAAAAAAAAGAAAAAGGAAGGTTTTCTCATTGGCAATTAGGGAAATGCAAATCAAAACTATCATGAGATCCCACCTCACACCTGTTAGAGTGGCCATTATCATCAAGACAAGCAATAAAAAGTGTGGAAGAGGTTGTGGAAAGAAGGAAATCCTCATTCACTGCTGGTGGGAATGTAGACTGGTACAACCGCTATGGAAAGCAGTCTGGTGTTTCCTCAAAAAATTGAGAATAGAACTACCATACGAACCAGCAATCTTTCTCCTCCCCCGGGTGTATACCTAAAAAACTTGAAGTCATATACTAGTATTTGCAAAGATATATGAATCCCATGTTCATGCATTACTCACAGTGGCCAAGACATAGAAACAGCCAGTGTCCTGGGATAGAGGACTGGATAAAGAAGATGTGGTACATATACACAATAGACATATACATAAATACTACTCAGACACAAGAAAGGATGAAATAGCACCATTTGCAAGAACATGGATGGACCTTGAGAACATTATGCTAAGTAAAATAAGTCAGTCAGGGAGAAACCAGATGGTGGCATAGGTAAACACCTACACTGCTGCCTCGCACAACAATTTCAAAACTACAACTAAAAGACAGAACTGACATCATCCAGAACCACAGGAAAGCTGGCTAAGTGGACATTCTAGAACTTGAAGGAAAGAGAGGGGCTCATGGAGACTCAGAGGAGCTGTAAAAAGCTGAGGTACAGAGACACTCATGTGGAGAGGACGGGTGGCAGAGTGCCTGGCTGGTTTCCTCTTGTGGGAGGGAGATGGAAACTCCCAACCATTCTGAGCCCCAGTTTCAACTGCACTGAACCTCAGTTCTGTGTGAGACTCATATGGGGGGAGTCTGGACTGTCATGAAAAGAGAGGAGTGCACGGAAACTTAAGGGAGCCCCGAAAGGCAGAGTTCTGGAGGCGCATGCAAGTGCGCGCAGAGAGGACTGACTGCTGATTGTGCTGCAGGCTTTCTCTAGCAGGAGGAAGACAGAACCTCCCAACTGTGCTGAAATCCACTTCTGACTGCATTGAACCTGTTTTGGGCAAGAACCTGGGGATCCAGACTCATATGGGTCATTGGAGCATATGGAAACTCAGGAGAGCAAGAAAGGCAGAAGTCTGGAGGCGTGCAAGCACAAGTGTACACAGAGAGGGCTGTAGCAATTACCAAGGGATACTGAGACTCAGGGAACACATAGAGCAGGCCTGATGGGAAGCCAAAGCTATCTGCTCAGCCCTAGGATTGCACCCCTTCTAAGCTGAACTCAGAGGCTTTTGCAATTTTGCAAGTCTTGTTTCATAAGGCTGACTCCAGCATAGAATTCTCCCAGGGTAGACACAGCTGATCCTCACAACCAGTTGGCTTGGCGGTCAGTTCCCCCCAGTGATACCTTCAACAACAATGCTTAACTACAAGGCTATACACACCGTCCAGAAAGGGGTGCACCAAGGGAGTCCACCTCAGATAACTGCGGAGGTGGAGCTATATAGGAAACCTAGCACACAAAGCTACTCTACCAACTCAGGGAAGCAGCAAAAATGTAGAGTCAAAGGAACAGATCACAAACAAAAGAAATGGAGGAAAACAAATGACTGGCTATAGAGTTCAACACCATGGTTATAAGGTTTTTCAAGAATTTCCCAGAAAAGATGGAAAAATTTAGTGAGACCCAAGAGAAGATAAAAAAGGACCAACTAGAAATTAAACATACACTGACTGAAATAAAAAATATTATACAAAGACCTAACAGCAGACTGGAGGAATGCAAGAAACAAGTCAAAGATTTGAAATACAAAGAAGCAAAAAACACTCAACTGAAAAAGCAAAAAGAATCCAAAAATGTGAAGATAGTGTAAGGAGCCTCTGGGACAACTTCATGTATACCAACATCAGAATTATGAGGGTGCCCAAAGAAGAGAGAGAGAGCAAGATACTGAAAACCTACTTAAGGAAATAATGACTGAAAAGTTCCCCCACCTGGTGAAAGAAATAGACATACAAGTCCAGGAAGTACACAGAAATCCAAACAAAAGGAATCAAAAGAGGACCACACCAAGACACATCATAATTAAAATGCCAAGAGCAAAAGACAAAGACAAAATCTTAAAAGCAGCAAGAGAAAAACAGTTAATTACCTACAAGCGAGCACCCATACGACTGTCAGCTGATTTCTCAACAGAAACGATGCAGAACAGACGGGAGTGGCAAGAAATAGTCAACGTGATGAACAGCAAGAACCTACAACCAAGATTACTCTGTTCAGCAAAGCTATCATTCAGAATCGAAGGTCAGATAAAGAGCTTCACAGATAAGAAAAAGCTAAAGGAGTTCAAACCAGTATTATATGAAATGCTGAAAGGTACTCTTTGTAATGAGGAAGAAGCAAAAGGTAAAGATAAAAATTATGAGCAACAAATACATATCTATCAACAAGTGAATCTAAAAAAAAGTGAATAAAAAATCTGATGAACAGAATAAACTTGTGAATATAATAGAATCAAGGGCATAGAAAGGGAGTGGACTGAATTCTCAGGAGGAAGGTGGTGAGGGGGTGCAGGGAGAGACTGGACAAAAATCATACACCTATGGATGAGGACAATGGCCGGGGGAGGTAAGGGCAGAGGGTGGGGTGGGAGCCGGGTGGAGGGGATCTAGGAGAGGGAAAAGAGGAACAATTGTAATAATCTGAACAATAAAGATTTATAATTCAAAAAAGAAAGAAAAGAAAATTTTAAAAGATTTCAAAGTGAAAGTATTCCTATTTCACTGTTGCAGAAACTGAGGCATAAAGAGGGCACATACCTGATCGTGGTCACTTTGCCGATGTGTGCAGAGGTTGGATCATACCCCATTAGTCTGGTTCCAGCCCCTTTGCCTTTAACTACTGTAGTGCCTCTGGACTGTGGCATCACTCAAGACAACAAAACTTTGCTATTTCTCTTCAAAGTTAGTTGTCAATTTCACAAAACAGGAATACAAAAAGTAGAGATGAAAGTATTCTATCAATGTTAACCTTACTGAAGTGGATAACTGAATGACAGCTTATAAAATTTCTGTTCTTATAAAATACACAATGAAGTACTTAGGGGTAAAGAGTCATGTTGTATGTGATTTATCCTAGATGAGGCAGATAAAGTATTACATAGATGAGAAAGAGGGAGAGAGAAACATTGATATTGAAAATGGGCTAAAATGTTCAGGTAAATCTGGGTAAAGAATGTTATTTGTACTATATTTATTCTTGAAACTTCCCTGTTTACATTTGAAAACTTCCCCCAAAAGTTCTATTTAAAAATTTTTAAATAATATTCCATTAGCTTAGCCGGCAGGGCTCAGTGGTTCAGCATCCACCTATGAACCAGGAGGTCACAGTTTGGTTCCCAGTAAGGTTACATGCCTGGGTTGGGATTCAATCCCTAGTAGGGGGCATGCAGGAGGCAGCCGATCAATAATTCTTTCTCATCATTGATGTTTCTATCTCTTCCTCTCTGTTCCTCTCTGAAATCAAGAAAAATACATTTTTTAAAAATATATTTCATTAAATGTATATACCACTATTATGAATTGAAGGTCTGTATCCCCCCAAAATTTATATGTTGTAATCCTAATCACCTATCTGATAGTACTAGGAAGTGGGGTGTTTGGGATCTAATCAGGTCATGAGGGTGTAGTATGCTTAAAAACATACACATAGCTGAGACCGGTTTGGCTCAGTGGATAGAGCGTTGGCTTGCAGACTGAAGGGTCCCAGGTTCGATTCCGGTTGGGGGCATGTACCTTACTTGAGGTGGCTGATCGATGTCTCTCTCTCTCATCGATGTTTTTGATTTTCTATCTCTCTCCCTTCCTCTCTGTAAAAAATCAATAAAATATATTAAAAAAACACACACATATACATAACTTCATTTATATGAAGTTCTAAAATAGGCAAAAGTACAGAACTCTAGTGATAAAGGTCAGAATAGTGGCTCCATTGGAGGGTATTAGCTGGAAAGGCAGCAAGACAGAGCTGTCCAAGGGACCAAAAAAAAAATTCTATCTCTCTTCCGAACGCATTTCAATAAGCTGTGTACTTGAAAGATTTGCACTTTACTGTACATAGATTATACCTACATAAAAATTAAGGCAAAGGAGCAGAACAGATCAATTGTCATATGTTCATGAAATGGTATACTACAAAGCAAGGAAAATGAATGAACAACAGCTTTAAAGGCTGAATCTCAAGAACATAATTTGAGCAAGGAGCCAGACACAAAACAATATGTATTACATGAATAGTCCATTTATACAAAGTCCACCCCCAAAAATGAGCATTACGGATGGATGCTGAGGCGGTAAATGCTAAACTCACACAGGAAACACTAAAACGCCAGGGAAGTCAGGACAATGCTTTTTGTTGGGAGAGAGGTGGCAGTCATGAGGAGGAGGGTTTCCAGGATGCAGACAATGTTCTGTCTCTTCACAAGAGTTTCACTTTGTAATAATTTATTGAGCGATACTCACTTGTTGTGTGTATGTTTCATATGTGTTGAAATGAAATATACATGACTTACCATCACATCTAAATCATGGGATAAACTTCAACAAATGACAAGTGCTGGTAAGGATGTGGAGAAAAGTGAACCGTAGTACACTGCTGGGCAGGGGGGATGCCGACTGATGCAGCCATTATGGACAACAGTAGAGAGTTTCCACAAAAAATTAAATATGGAACTGCCATTTGATCCCACTTGTAAGAATATATCCTAGAAACACAAAACACCAATCAGGAAGAATGTATGCACCCCTATGTTCATAGCAGCACAGTTTACAATAGCTAAGATCTATTAGATATTGTGCCCATGAGTAGATGAGAGGATAAAATAGCTGTGGTACATTTGCACCACGGAATACTATGCAGCAGTAAAAAATAAGAATCTCTTACCCTTTGAGACAGCATGTAGAGACCTGGAGAGTCTCACATAAGTGAAATAAGTGAGTCAGAGAAAGACAAGTATCACATGATCTCACTCATAAGTGGAATCTAAGTTACAAAGTAAACTAATGAATGAAGTGGATCCAGAGGCATGGAAGCATGGAATAAAGTGTGGAATTTCAGAGGGAAGGCGGGTGAGGTGGATGGGTGGGAGGTAATTAACCAAAGACCTTGTATGCATATATTCGAACCCATGGACACAGACATAGGGCAGTGAAGGCCTGGGATGGGGAGTGGGGAAGGCTGGCGGGGGTTAATGGGAGAAAAGGAAGACATATGTATACTTTTAACAATAAAGAATTAAAAAAAAAACAAAAAGAATAAATCATGGGATAAACAATGAAATATATCTCACGACTGAACAAGACCCCACCTGACAAATGGTCCTGCACAAACACTGGAGATCTTAAAGTCAAATTACCTGTGAAGAGAAGTAGCCCACATCGATGTTGACTATTCCACCTACAACACTGGATCAAGGCTTTATAGCTAAACATGAACCCTTTCTCTCCTTTCTCTGTCATTGGCCTGCAAAGATAATGCCATCATCTATATCTCACAGACCATTGCCAAGAGGGGTAACCTCTGGCAACTTTTTATTTCAGGCTAGAAGAAAAGTTTACTCCTTGCTTTGAATGGACAAATGTGTCCAACAGGTTATATTCATGTCTGTAGTGGTGAGACAGAATGCTTAGATTGCTGATGCACAGTTGGGCAATGCCTCTTAGATGACCTAACTGTACCCCTAACTTCTAGAAATTACATTCCAAAAGGCTTTCCATGATTCAGGCTCACTAACTTAGGCAGCAATATATTTTTCTGGTTAAGAAAAGGGGATATGGGCCGAGTTTGGCTCAATGGATAGAGCGTCAGCCTGCAGACTGAAGGGTCCCAGGTTTGATTCTGGTCAAGGGCATGTACCTTAATTGCGGGCACATTCCCAGTGGGGGGCGTGCAGGAGGCAGCTGATTGATGTTTCTCTCTCATCAATGTTTCTAACTCTTTGTTCCTCTCCCTTCCTCTCTGTAAGAAACCAATAAAATATATTAAAAAGAAAAAAGAAAGGGGATATAGTCAGAAACCCCATTCCCTTCTTTCTAAAAGATGTCTTGGTCTAAAAATAAAACTTTCTTTTTTTTTAAAAGATGTATTTTTATTGATTTCAGAGAAGATAGGAGAGGGAGAGAGAGATAGAAACATCAACGATGAAAGTGAATCACTGACTAGCCACCTCCTGAACATCCACTACTGCGGATCCAGCCCACAACTTAGGCATGTGCCCTTGACTGAAAACCCTCAGTTTACAGGCTCTATCCACTGAGATAAACCAGCGAGGGATCTTTTTCATTTGTTTGTTCGTAGACTCCTTAGCATATCTTTCATCCTATAAAAATCTTCCATTTTATTTATTTATTTTTATTAAATTGATTGCAGTGACATGGGTCAACATGAACATATAGGTTTCAAATGTGAATTTCTCTGTTACAAGATCTGTATATAGAATCATCAAGAAAGGGTGTTGGATTTTGTCAAATGCTTTTTCTGCATCAATTGATATGACTATGTGATTTTTATCTTCAATTTGTTTATGTGATGTATCACATTTATTGCTCTGCAGATATTGTACCATCCTTGCATTCCTGGAATAAATCCTACTTGGTCATGGTATATCATCTTTCTGATGTACTGCTGGATCTGATTTGCTAGAATTTTGTTGAGGATTTTGGCATGTGTGTTCATGAGGGATATTGGCGTGTAATTCTTTTTAAAATGTGTTGTCTTTATCTAGTTTTGGTATTATGGTGATGTTGGCTTCATAGAAGGAGTTTGGAAGTGTTCCTTCTTCTTGAATTTTTTGGAATAGTCTGAGGAGGATAGCTTTTAATTCTTCCTTGAATGTTTGGTAAAACTTCCCTGTGAAGCCACTTGGCCCCAGGGTTTTGTTTGCTGGAAGCTTTTTGATGACTGATTTCATTTCTTCCATAATTATTGGTCTATTGTGGTATTTAGATTCTTCTTGATTGAATTTTGGAAGGTTATATTTTTCTAGGAATATCTCCATTTCCTCCAGGTTGTCCAGTTTGTTGAAATAAAGTTGCTCATTGAATTTTTAAAAAATCCTTTGTATTTTGGTGGGGTCTGTTGTTATTTCCCCTCTTTCATTTCTGATTTTGTTTATTTGGATCCTCTCTCTTTGCTAGAAATTCATCAATCTTGTTTATCCTTTAAAAGAACCAGCTCTTGGTTTTGTTGATCTTTTGTATTGTTTCTTTGGTCTCTATGTCGTTTATCTTCACTCTGATATTTATTATTTCCTTCCTTCTACTTACACTGGGCTTTTCTTGTTGATCTCTTTCTAACTCTTTAAGTTGTAGGGGTAGGTAATTTATTACCATTATTTCTTGTTTTTTGCAGCCTGCTTTCGCTGTGAGCCATAGATTTTTGGATTGTGTTTTCATTGTCATTTGTTGCCATGATGTTTTTTTTATTCCTTCCTTCATCTCTCTGTTAACCCATGTGTTTGATTTATTTGGATTGTTTTTATTGTAGTTGATTTCCAGTTTTAAACAACTATGATCTGAAAAGGTGCTTGATGTGATTTCTATCTTCTTGAATTTGAAGAGACTTTGCCTATGACCCGACATATGCTCTATTTTTGAAAATGACCCATGTGTACTTGAGAAGAATGTATATTCTATGGCTTTGAAATGAAATGTTCTGGAAATGTCACTTAATTCCATCGGGTCCAGTGAGTCATTTAGAAGTGATGTTTCTTTGCTGATTTTTTGTTTATAGGATCTGTTCAATGGTAATAGTGGGGTATTAAAGTCTCCCATTATGATTGTATTGCTTCGATCTCTTCCTTGATATCCATCAGGAGTTTTTTTTTTTTTATGTATTTAGGTGCTCCTGTATATGTGTACCAGAGTTATTTCTTCATGTTGAATTGTACCCTTTAGTATTATGAAGTGGTCTTCCTTATTTCTTGTTATGTCCTTCACTTTGAAATCTAATTTTTCAGATATAGGTATTGCTACCCCACCTTTTTTTTTTCATTTCCATTCACCTGAAGAAACCCTTTCCATCTCTTCATCTTCAGTCTGTGTGCGTCTTTTTTTCTGAGGTGAGTTTCTTGTAGACAGAAGACATATGAGTCATGTTTTCTTATCCAATCTGTTACCCTGTATCCTTTAATTGGAGCATTTAATTCATTTAAATTTAAAGTTATTATTAATAGGTACTTACTTGTCGCCATTTTTATTCTTTACCCCTGTGTTCCTTCTTCGCTTCCTTTTTTTTTTTTTTTTTATAGCTGACCCTTTAGCATTTCTTGCATTGTTGGTTTGGTACTAATAAATTCCCTTAGTCCTTTTTCTGTCTGTGAAGCTCCTGATTTCACCTTTAATTTTGATTGATAGCCTTTCTGGGTATAATATTATTGGATTCAGACCCTTCCTTTGTATGACTTTGTATATTTCATTCCGTTCCCTTCCAGCCTGATGAATTTCTGTTGAGAAATAAGTCACTAGTCTTATGCAGATTCCTTTGTAGGTAACTTTCTTTCTCTCTCTGGCTGCTTTTAAGATTACTTTGTCATTGGTGTTTGCCAATTTAATTATAATGTGCCTTGACATCAGTCTTTTGGAGTTCATTTTGCTTGAGACTCTGTGATCTTCTTGGATTTGTGTGTTTTTTCTTCCCTGTATCAAATAAGTTTTCTGTCATTATTTATTCAAACAGTTTTTCTATTCCTTGCTCATTTTCCTCTCTTTCTGGAACCCCTATTATGCAGATGTTGTTTTGTTTTGTTTTGTCCCAAAGTTTCCTTAGGCTCTCCTCCTGCTTTTTATGTATTTTTTTTTTCTAGAAGCTGCTCTACTTGTGTATTTTTCCCTATATTGTCTTCTAGCTCACTGATGTGGTCCTCTGCTTTTTCTAGTCTACTCTTGATGCTTTCTATTGAGTTCTTTACAACAGTGATGTCATTTTTCATTTCTTCTTGGTTCTTCTTCATTTCCCCTCAGTTCTTACTCATATTGTCAAACTTGTCTTCCATTCTTTTCAGCCACCTTATGAATTCTTTCTCTGGCAGGTTGCTTGCCTCCATTCCCTTTGCTTCCTTTCCTGGAGATGCTTGCTTTTCTTTCATATGCAGGCTGTTTTTTTGTCTCCCTATGGTCTCTCTTCTCAGGGTGTCTGGTTATGTAGTTCTCTCTCTCTTGCATTGATTTAAAGGCATAAAATACAACACAACCAGGTACAATGTACCAGGCACTAAACATAAATGTATTCATGGTATTAATAACCACAGGTAAAGGTGACCACCAGAGAGAGGCAAATTAGGAATAGGAAAGAAAGGAGAGAGAGAAAAAAGAAAAAGAAAGGGAAAAAAAGGAAAGGAGTTCCAAAATGAAATTAGGAGGGGGAAAAACAAAAGTAAGAGAGAAAAGAAAGAGAATGAGAAAGAGAAGGGGAACAAACTATATATATGGGGAGAAAACTTCAAAAGAACAGGCACTAATCCCAACAAGTGCCAGTAAGAAGTAGCTGGAGATTAATATGAACTACAAACAACAACTAATATATCAAGTGAGACAAGGGAAAACAGAAGCAATTAACAAACAAAAAAAGAAAACAAAAAGACAATAAGTAAAACAATCTCACAAAAAGGTATAAAAATTGATATAATCAACATTCAAGCAAACAACTACAAAATGACAGAGAGAAAAACAATTTTTTGGATAGTGAAGACAGAAGAGAGAGGTGTGTAAGGACTTGGAACAGGGAATTGGAAGTTAGATATAGGTAGGGTGAAATTTGAACAGGGGGTAAAAAGAAAGAATAGGAAAATATAAAGTAGGAAAAAGGTAAGAGAAACAGGGAAAAAATTAGGAAGAGAGTGATGGCATAAAGGTAGAGTTGATATAGAGTAAAATGATGCTAAAGGAAAGATGAAAATAGAATAGAGAACACTAATCCCAAAGTAAAGAGAAGATAAAATGACACTTTTTTTAACAAAAAGGTAAAATGTAGTAGTAATAATACCGATTGAAAATAAAAATATAATAATTAAAAAGGTAAAATCAAGTGGGAAAAAAAGAAAAAAATTAGTTTCCTAAGTAAAAGATGAAAAAAATAAAAATAAAAACATAAAAAATAGAATGTGCAGTAGTAAAGGTCATTCACTTCCTCTATTGTTCTGTTTGGCATGCCTGTTTCCTAGTCAGGACAGTATTGTAGTTCCCTGTATTCCACTGTTCCTCAGTATTGTAAGCCAGTCCTGATTTTTAAGCAGGCAGTGTGTCTTAATTTCTTTATTCTTTTGTGATTACACAAGAGTCAATTTGTGATTCAGCTCCTGGATGGCAGTGTTTCTGGACTGACTTCTGAGACTATAGGTCCTCTCTAGCCTGTGCTTAGATGCTGCTTTCCCTATGGCACTCAATACCAGTTTGTGGGAGTGGTTTGCCCCAGAGTTGATCTCCCATGGTCACTCCCCGCTCTGATCCCCAGGTTCCAGAAAAACAACTTTCCCCTGCAGTTTCCCAGGGTGTCCCCAACTGGATGATCCTATGTATTGGGCTTAGCAATCAGAAGCAAGGCTCTGAAGAGGAAAGAGCACAAATCTGCCCAGACCCCTTTCCCCCTCCTGTCCAAGCAGCCAGCACAGTTTTAAAACTCCCAGGCTGTCCTACGTCAGATAAAAATGGGTTGCTTTTTAGAGATCCCCTCTGTTAGCAGTTCTAAGGACTCCGTTCCACATTCACAGATCACCACAGCCCCAACAGCCATGGATTTCTCTAGGTGCAGACTTCCCCTGGTCCTCCAGCTCCTGCAGTGTGTGTTTCTCTGTCCTTTGGGACTGGAGACCTCACCTTATACCAGGCAAAATCTGACCTTTCCTTGGTGGAATATAGTTCCTTCTCTTAACCCGTGTGTTTGCACCAATTGGGGACTGGTTCCCTGGGGTTTGCAGCTGCTCGGTAGGTGCCGTAGTTGTAGATTTTCAGGCTTCTGATAACATCCACTTTCTCCTTCAAGATGCGTAGTCTCTGGGAGGAAATAGTGAGTAGTTACCTTGTTAATTAAAGCTGGTGACTCCAGGAGAAAACACAGCAGCAGTGGGGGCTGCGCAGTCAGGAGAGCCCTGTACATCAGTCCTCCACCTTCTCTTGAAGTACAACTGTCCCTTAACTCACCAACAAACACTCCCTGTGTGACCCTCAGCCGTTCTCTCTGCCTGCTCCAGGACAAGGCTCGGGATACATCCATCTACTCCGCCACCATTTTATTTCCTGTATATAGCATAATGTACCCACGACTTAAAGGCAAATCTTCTCCTGTCACCATATATTAGAACCCTCTTCACTTCTCACCCCCTTCCTTCTGGCAACCACCACATGGCTCTTTGTGTTCATGAGTTTCAGTTTTATATCCCACATATGAGTGAAATCATGGTTCTTAGCTTTTTCTGACTGGCTTATATTTTTTATTTCATATCTCTTTATTGTTCATATTATTACAATTGTTCCTCTTTTCCCCTCATAGTTCCCCTCCACCTGGCTCCCACCACTCCCTCTGCCCTTACCTCTCCCGCCATTGTCCTCATCCATAGATGTATGATTTTTGTCCATTCTCTCTTTGCACTCCCTTACCCCTTTACCCCTGAGAATTGTCAGTTCACTCCCTTTCTATGCCCTTGATTCTATTATATTCACCAGTTTACTCTGTTCATCAGATTTTTAATTCACTTGATTTTTAGATTCACTTGTTGATAGATATGTATTTGTTGTTCATAATTTTTACCTTTACCTTTTTCTTCTTCTTCCTCTTCTTAAAGAGTACCTTTCAGTATTTCATATAATACTGGTTTGGTGTTGATGAACTCCTTTAGTTTTTTCTTATCTGTGAAGCTCTTTATCTGATCTTCAACTCTGAATGATAGTTTTCTGGGTAGAATAATCTTGATTGTAGGTTCTTGCTATTCATCACTTTGCATATTTCTTGCCACTCCCATCTGGCCTGCATAGTTTCTGTTGAGAAATCAGCTGATAGTTGAATAGGTGCTCCCCTGTAGGTAATTAACTGTTTTTCTCTTGCTGCTTTTAATATTCTCTCTTTGTCTTTTGCTCTTGGTATTTTAGTTATGATGTGTCTTAGTGTGGTCCTCTTTGGATTTCTTTTGTTTGTGGTTCTGTGCGCTTCCTAGACTTGTAAGTCTATTTCACAATTGGTTGTGAGGATCAACTGTCTCTATTCTGGGAGAACTTCTGTGCTGGAGTCAGCCTTATGATACAAGACTTGCAAAATTGCAAAAGCCTCTGTGCTAGGCTTGGATGGGACAGAATCTCAGGGCGAAGCTGGCCTCCTATAAGCTGGGTCTCGGTGTCTCTTGGTAATCATTGCAGCCCTCTCTCCATGCACTCTCGCTCACACATCTACAGACCTCTGCCTTTCTAGCTCCCCTGAGTTTCCATGTGTTCCAGGGATCCATATGAGTCTGGGTCTCCAGGGTCTCACCTGAAACTGGGGTTCAGTGCAGTCAGAACTGGAGTTCAGCACAGTTGGGAAGTTCTGTCTTCCTCTCGCTCAGCTTTTTGCAGGTCCTCTGAGTCTTCATGAGCTCCTCTCTTTCCTTCTAGTTGTAAAATTTCTACTCAGCCAGCTTTTCTATTGGTCTGGATGCTGTCCCTTCTGTCTTTTACTGTAGTTTTGAAATTGTTGTGTGAGGCAGCAGTTTATGTGTTCACCTATGCCACCATCTTGGTTTATTCAGCAAATCAACTTTTGATTTTCAACATCTGGTGTTTTTGCCTGTTTCTTGTTTCTTGCCCTCAATGAATGTTAGATCCTTCTGTACTGGATTCCATCCTCATTCACCACTGGCTTCCAGGTCCTGGGAAAGTTCACGGTATCCAAATGAAGAATCAAGTGTCCCTTACACTATCTTCATATTTTTGGATTATTTCTTTTTGCTTTTTTGGTTGGGTGTTTTTTGTTTCTTTGTACAGTATTTCAAATCTTTGACTTGATTCTTGTGATCCCCTAGTCTGCTGTTGGACCTTTATATGTTTTTTTTTTTAATTTCAGTCAGTGTATGCTTAATTTCTAGTTGGTCCTTTTTCATATCCTTGAGGGTCTCATTAAATTTATCAGCCTTTTGTAAAAAATTCTTGAAAAACCTTATAACTGTGGTTTTGAATGCTAGTAGTTTACTTTCCTCCATTTCTTTCATTTGTGACCTGTTTCTTTGTCTTCACATTTTGGGTGCTTCCCTAAGTTGATAGAGTGGCTTTGTGTGCTAGGTGTCCTTTAGAGCCCAGTGGCTCAACCTCTCCAGTTACCTGAGGTGGACACTCTTGGTGCACTTCTTTGTGGGCTGTGTGCATAGTCTTGTTGTAGTTAAGCCTTGATTGTTGTGGTATCACTGGGAGGAATTGACCTTCAAGCCAATTGGCTGTGAGAATCAGCTGTGCCTACGATGGGAGAACTTTTGTGCTGGAGACACCATTATGGGGCAAGACTTGCTTCAGTGGAGCTTTAATGCTCACTGAATTTGTTCCCTAAGTGTGTCCCTTATGGGTCTGAGGAGTTGTAATCTGGATGGTCCCACTCTAATCCCTGGGTACATTGGCTCTTGGGTCTCCAAGGAGGTGCTAATTTAGCCTCTGCCTGAGGCCACACAGCAGGAGCTATGGAGAGATCTGCAGATTCCTCTTCTTTGTTTGGGGTTTGGAGGTGCCCTGATGAGGCCCAGCTGTGAAGCAATGCAAGCTGCTTTGGGGCCTTGGGCTTCTTTTGGATGTTCTGGATCTCTCGGACTCAGCTGCAGTTAGATAGGTAAGTTTAGATTTCAAAGGACCAGTCCATTCATATGCAAAAGCCTCTGCACACAGCTGGCATGGGGTGGAGTCTCAGGGCAGAGCAAACCTCAATGGCTTTCCATCAGCCCTGTTCTAAGAGGCCCCGGGGCTCAGTGTCCTTTGGTAATCTCTGCAAGCACCTCTGAGAGAAAGCTGCCCTCGAGTTCCACTGCCTGCTGTCAGACAGTCCAGTTTCTTCCTGTATGAGTCTGGGTTCCAAGAGTCTCGCCTGGAACTGGAGTTCAGAGCAGTTGGGAGCTTGTGTCTCCCTTCCACTTGAAAAAGACAGCCATGTACTCAGTTGCCAGCTCTCTCTGTCCACGTGCCTCTGTACCTCTGCCTTTACTTCCGCACCTCCTCTGAGTCTCAGTGTGCTTTTCTCCTTCCAGTTGTAGAATTTCCACTCAGCCAGCTTTCCTGTGGTTCTGGATGATGACCATTTTGTCTTTTAGTTGTAGTTTTGAAGTTGTTGTGCGAGGCAGCAGTTCAGGTGTTTACTTATGCTGCCATCTTGGTTTCTCCCTCTCTTTTTTAATTTTCTTCTTCTTCTTCTTCTTCTTCTTTTTTTTTTTGGTTAATCCTCATCTGAGGATATTTTCCTATAGATTCTTAGAGAGAGTGGAAGGGAGAGAGAGAGACAGAGACACACAGAGAGAAACATTTATGTGAGAGAGACATATAGATTGGTTTCCTCCCCCATGTGCCATGACTGGGGTTGGGGAAGGAGCCTGCACCGAGGTACAACCCTTCAGTCTGAGGGCTGATGCTCTATCCACTGAGCTAACTGGATAGGGCTATTTTAAAAAATGTATATGTTTAAATTGATTTCACAGAGAGAAAGAGATAGAAACATCAATGATGAGAGAGAATAATTGATCATTTGCCTTGAGCCCACAACCCAGGCATGTGCCCCAACCAGGAATCAAACCATGACCTCCTGAATGCTCAACCACTGAGCAACCTGGGCCGGCCAAATGGGAATACTTTTAGAGATACCTAACTGAAAACATTTACAGGTGACTTGATATAATGTCTGGAGTTTGCTTGAAAATAATACTGATTTTTGGGGGGCTGGCCTTCCCTTTTCACACCTTTCTGATGATTAATACTTAGGTAAGTACAATGGTATCATTATACATATAGATAGAACAAGATTGGCCATGAGTTTGTCATTGTTCAAAATTATATTTACTTTTGTGTATGCTTAAAGTCTTTCACAGTAAAAAAAAATTTTTTTTCAAAGACAGAAAAGTAAAATTTTAAAAATGGGAAGGGGTAGAGCTACTAATTATTAATTACCTGCCTTAGAAAGTTGCTAGGAAGAGATATTAAACAAGTTAATTTAAATTAAACCTAAGTAAAGCATTTAGAACAGTGCCTGGCACATTAGTTTTTATTTTGTTTTGTCTAGTCCAGAAGTAGCTCAGACAAGTTACCAGTAGATGGCGCTGTCTCTCAGCTCCATAAAGAGCCTGGCACAGAGTTTGAATCCTGTTCTACTGCTTTCTAGTTGACATTTACTCCGATCGTCTCCAAGCCTTTTTATGCATTTCTAAAATGGGACAGCAACAGTATCACCTTCTGAGCTGTTAGGTTGATTCAGACACAGTGATGTAATGATGTAAGGTACCTGGTGCGGCATCTGGTGCATCCCTCCCTGGAGGCCTTTCTCAAAGAAGGTGCCTCAGGGCCAATGCTCCTCCTCTTTCCTGTGGGGATTCTCTCACCCGCCCAACTAACGAGAAAATCCGCAGTGGCTGCAGAAAAGGAGCTTTCTTCCCTAGTCCAGCCTCATCCAAACCTATCACAGGTTAGCCCTCTAGCCACTAGGTGGCGAAGTCTTCTTAGAAGATGGAGGAACTATTAGAAATGCCATTTTCAACCTGGTTTGGCTCAGTGGATTGAGTGTGGGCCTGTGAACTGAAGGATTGTGGGTTTGATTCTGGCCAAGAGGCGTGTACCTTGGCTCCTTGATTTGTGGGAGATGTCTCATATCAATTTTTTTCTCTTTCACTCCTTTTAAATTAATTAAGTAACACATAAGTATTTTAGGCTATGTGAATCAGACCTAAGTTAGAATTCCCTTCCAGTGGTCGGCAAACTCATCAGTCAACAGAGCGGCAAACGGGGGCTCACGACCTATACCTTATGTAATCTTATTGGTCTGCCAGTTCCCTCTTTTATAAAATGAGTGTCTCGCTATAAAATGCACCTATCACAAGAGTATCACAAGGATTCAATATGCTATTGTAGGTAAAGCCTTTAGTTCAAGACTTAAACAAATAGCAACTCCCATCAACATTAAACTATTAAGATGACCAAGTAAATACTTCGATGGCTCATTTTGTGTCAGGCACATAATAACCCTGTGAATTCCCATGGGAACGCCATGAGATGGATATAGTAGTGATCCCCATATTATAGGAGAGGGGACTGAGGCTCAGAGAGGAGAAGTTACTTGTTGAAAGTCACAGAGTTGGGGATTTAAATCCAGACAGCCTGTCTTCAGAATCTATACCACTATTGTGCTAGAATGGACTTCCTCACCCTCTTAAACCATGCTGCATGCCCAGACTTCAAGTTTCTTCTGGGCTTGAAGTCTTTGAACAGTCAGAGGACTTCCATCCTGGCCACCTCTTAGACAGGAAGGGATGATTCAAAATGCTTCCTTCGCTTTGACCATGAGGATCAGGACAGCGCTGTAGGGTAGTGGGCCTCTACCTTGAGTGTCCATCAAATTACCTAGGAGCCTTGTTGAAACACAGATTGCTGGCCACACCCCCAGAGTTCTTAATCTAGTAGGTCTGTATTGGGGGCCCAAGCATTTGCCATTTTAACAAGTTCTAAGTGATGCTGAACTGCTGATGTGGGGGCTGCACTTAGGCCACCATTGAACTATGCATGGCAGAGTAACAAGATTGAAGGGAGCTGGGCCCCTGATTGACTACATGGAGAGGATCAAGCTTCTCTTTTATTTAAGCCATTGTATTTTGGGATTTGTAGGTTACAGCAAGTTGGCTTTTACATTAATTAATACAGAAATTCTCAGTTTTCTTCCTGGAGATGCCCCAGATGGGCAGGCTGGTCACTGAACACAGAGTGAATGGCCACTGCAGTCTTGCTCATACTTTGCCTGGTAAGTCATGTACCTTGGTGCAAGGTTGCATCCAGCCACAGGAAAACACTCTCAAAGCAAGTGATACACATCAGGTTTGGTACACTGAGGAATGATCTGCCCAGGAGAGAGCCTTTTTCTAATTCATCCATCTATAAGGGGTTCCCTTTTCTAATCACATAAGGCACCTGACTGGCCTTGAGTTCAGGTTCAAAACCAAGAGTTGTCAAGGCTTTTGGTGTTATAGACAACCTTCATGGAATTTCCAAGAATTGAGGCATCCTCCTAATGTGGGCTTAATTTAAGGGAGTTGTCTAGACCCCGAGTCTGCTCTGTGGTTGACTGAGGCAGTTGTGAGACCCCAGGAGCCGGAAATGAAGCAGCCCAATCCCAGAAGGGAAATCTTCTTCCGAACCCCCTTTAGGTTGGACAAGGAGGATACAGTGCAGAAGGAACTTTCAGGATCAGCAGCAACCATGTGGGTTGTCAACGGAAGTCACTCCAAGATGCTGGCAGCTAGAATGCTTTCAGCTGCAAGTAGCAGAGTAGTTGGGGCAGGCAGTCTCAGGTGTGTGGTATTCCAACCCCAGCTTGGCTGCATTAGAATGGACCTTGAGCCTAGAATACTTTATTTTCTTTTTTAAAATATATTTTATTGATTTTCCACAGAAAGGAAGGGAGAGGGATAGAGAGCTAGCAACATGGAAGAGAGAGAAACATCCATCAACCGCCTTCGGCAAGCCCCCCACCAGGGATGTGCCCGCAACCAGGCACATGCCCTTGACCGGAATTGAACTCAGGACCCTTCAGTTTGCAGGCCGATGCTCTATCCACTGAGTCCACTGAGCCAAACCGGTTTCAGCCTGGAACACTTTCTTACCAAGAGGTTAGGAGCCCTCACAGCCTGTGCTGGGCTTATGGCCTTGTGAGAGCATCTTTTCCTATTTCAGACTCAGTAGGTACTCTCTGTTCTGCAGAAATGCATGTTTCAATGGCTCTCAGGTATGCCTCTGATTTTTAAAAAACAATTCTATAATAGATCATCTGTATATCACGGATTTCTGAATTTCAGACCCCACAGGGGAGGGGTCCTGGTCCTTCCACTGAAGCACAAAGTGGGGTATGTGCAGTTACATGGCCAGCTTGGCTGTGGAGTAAATCCATTGGGCAGGGGACTGATGGAGTGCAAGGGGCTGGATCTTTCACATTATCTCACATGTCTTGTTCTAACTAAAGACTCTCACCACTTGAGCCTTGGTGCATGTTGTCTGTTCTCAATGACCTTGAATCATGCACTAATCTCTTTCCTGAGTGGCATTTATTTACTTTTTAACCTTGGTTGCAGAGTTTGGTCACCTAGTGAACAGTAAAGTGAGAATCTTGGGTCAACAATAACAATATCCTATATAATAAAAGTCCAGAGACTAAATGGTGGATGACCAAAACGACCAGTCGACCAGTGGCTATGATGTGTACTGACCACCAGGGTGCAGACGCTCAATGCCGGAGCTGCCTTCTGGTGGTCAGTGTGCTCCCACAGTGGGAGCACCGCTCGGCTGACTGGGAAGAGCAACGCTCCCACAGTTGGCTGATCCCCACAGGCCAGGCCCCCCACCAGTGCATGAATCCCGTGCACCAGGCCTCTATTTTAATTATATTACAAAGCAACAAGTTGGAAACTAAACAGTGCCATAACTTATCCAATAACCCAACAAAGCAGTATTTTTGTTCCATGTCCTCTTTTGGCCTTAAGCTCATTGTCTTTCACTCACAGGTGGCAGCCACTTCTCCAGGCATCAGAGCCTTACATGACCCTCTCCAAAGACAAAAAGCAGAGGGCAGCCTACACTTTAAGAGGACTTACCACACATTATATTCTCTTTTTACTAAGGGGGAACAATCATACTTTTAGAACAGGTCCGTATGTCTCATTGACCAAAACTTTGACACATGGATACACCCAGTCACAAGGAATGCTGGGAAAAATGAGTATTTCCAAACTTTTTTTGTGGGACACAGGCCCTTGCATTTAGAAGAAAGGGAATGGGAATGTCTGCAGTGTAGGCATCAACAAACTCTATCACAGGTGGATAGACAAAGTTTTAAATTGTCAGTTGGCTATAGATTTTGGATATCTGACTGACACCTCACTGCACCATGCACCTCACACCTCACTCAGAGTTCCCTGATTAGACATTGACACTGAAATTAATTTTTATTTTGGGGAGGGGAGTGAATTAATTTTTGATAGTTTTGGGAGAGTTGCTTTTATGTTGAGGGGGGCATTTTTGAGCTGCATGTATGTATAAGTGGTTATTCTTTTAAAAATTTTTTTAAATTAATATATTACATGTGTACATGTCTTCCCATTGCCCTGCCCCCTTACTCCCATGTATGCCCTAAACCCCCCCCCCAGTGTCTTATGTCCATTGGTTATGCTTATATGCATGCGTACAAGTCCTTGGGTTAATCTCTTATCTACCCCACCTTTCCCTAAACTTCCCACTGTAATGTGACAGTCTGTTTGATGCTTTACTGCCTCTGTATCTATCTTTTTGTTCATCAGTTTATAATGTTCTTTATTATCCATAAATGACTGAGATCATGTGGTATTTTTCTTTCATTGACTGGTTTATTTCACTGTGCTCTCCAGTTCCATCCAGGTTGCTGCAAATGGTAAGAATTCCTTCTTTTTTATGACAGCATAATATTCCATTGTGTAGATGTACCATAATTTTCTGATCCAGTCATCTGCTGATGGGCACCTAGGCTGTTTCCAAATCTTAGCTATTGTAAATTGTGCTTCTGTGAACATAGGGGTGCATATATCCTTTCTGACTAGTGTTTCTAGTTTCTTAGGATATATTCCTAGGAGTGGGATTACTGGATCAAATGGGAGTTCCATTTGGAGGAAACTCCAAACTGTTCTCCCAGTGGCTACACCAGTCTGCATTCCCACCAGCAGTGCACCAGGGTTCCTTTTTCTCTGCATCCTCATCAACATTTGCTGTTTGTTGATTTGTTGATGATTGCCATTCTGACAGGTGTGAGATGGTATCACATTGTTGTTTTGATTTGCATCTCTCAGATAATTAGTGACTTTTAGCATGTTTTCATGTGTCTCTTGGCCTTCCTTCTGTCTTCTTTCAAAAAGACTCTATTAAGGTACGTTGCCCATGTTTTAATTGGGTCACCTATCTTCCTTCTATTAGGTTGCATAAGTTGCCTGTAGATGTTGGAGATTAAACCTTTATCAGTGATAACATTTGCAAATATGTTCTCCCATACAGTGGACTTCTTATTGTTTTGTTGATGGATTTTTTTTTTTTGCTGTGCAAAAGCTTTTTATTTTGATGTAGTCCCATTTATTTATTTTCTCTTTAGCTTCTATTGCTATTGGAGCAGTATCGGTGACAAAGTTCCTTCAGCATAAGTCTGAGATTTGACTGCCTGTGGATTCCTCTAGTATTTTTATGATTTCTCATCTTATGTTTAAATCCTGTATCCATTTGGATTTTATTTTTGTGTATGGTGTAATTTGATGGTCTAGTTTTATTTTTTTGCATGTATCTGTCCAATTTTCCCAACACCATTTATTGAATAGACTGTCTTGATTTCATTATATGTTCATGCCTCCCTTGTCAAATATTAATTGAGCATAGTGGTTTGGGTCCGATTCTCTTTTTTATTCCATTGGTCTATATTTCTGTTCTTGTGCCAGTACCAGGGTGTTTTGAGAACAGTTACTTTGTAATACACCTTGAAATCTGGTATTGAGATCCCACCTTCTTTATTCTTCTTTATCAGGATTGCTGTGGCTATTCAGTATTTTTTATTCCAGATGAATCTTAGGAGAGTTCTTTGTAGGTTTGTGAAATATGTTGGTATTTAAATGGGGAGTCCATTGAATCTATATATTGCTTTGGGTAGCATAGACATTTTAATGATATTGATTCTCCAAATCCATGACCATGGTATGCTCTTCCATCTGTTTACGTCTTCCTCTATCTCTTTTTTCAGTGTCCTGTAGTTTTCTGTGTATAGGTCATTTACCTCCTTAGTTAAGTTTATTCCTAGGTATCTTAAGTTTTTTGGTGCGATGGTAATTGAGATTGCTTTTTTAGTCTCTCTTTCTGTAAGTTCACTATTAGTGTATAGAAATGCCATAGACTTCTTGGCATTAATTTTGTATCCTGCTACATTGCCAAATTCATTTATTAAGTCTATTAGTTTTGGATTTTTTTTTATGTACTGTATCATGTCATCTGCAAATAAGGACAGCTTTACTTCTTCTTTTCCAATTTGGATGCCTTTGATTTATTCTTCTTGTCTAATTGCAATGGCTAACACTTCCAGTACTATGTTGAACAGGAGTGGTACGAGAATATCCCTGTCTTGTTCCTGTTCTTAGGAGAAATGGTTTTAGTTTTTGCCCATTGAGTATATTAGCTGTGGGTTTATCATATATGGCTTTTATGATGAAGTGTGATCCTTCTATTTCCACCTTGCTGAGAGTTTTTATCAAGAAAGGGTGTTGGATTTTGTCAAATGCTTTTTCTGCATCAATTGATATGATTATGTGATTTTTTTAATCTGTCAATTTGTTTATGTGATGTATAACGTTTATTGATTTGTGTATATTGTACCATCCTTGCATTCCTGGGATAAATCCTACTTGGTCATGGTGTATGATCTTACTGATGTACTCCTAGATCCGATTTGCTAGAATTTTGTTGAGGATTTTGGCATCTATGTTCATGAGAGATATTGGCCTATAATTCTCTTTCATTGTGTTGTCTTTATCTGGTTTTGGTATTAGGGTGATTCTGGCTTCATAGAAGGAGTTTGGAAGTGTTCCTTCTTCTTGAATTTTTTGGAATAGTCTGAGGAGGATAGGTTTTAGTTCTTCCTTGAATGTTTGATAAAACTCTCCTGTGTAGCTGTTTGGCCCCGGGGTTTTGTTTGCTTGAAGCTTTTTGATGACTGCTTCAATTTCTTCCATAGTTATTGGCCTATTGAGATATTTAAATTCTTCCTGATTGAGTTTTGGAAGGTTATATTTTTCTAGGAATATGTCCATTTCCTCCAGGTTGTCCAGTTTGTTGGAACAGAGGTGTTTATTGTATTTTTTAACAATCTTTTGTATTTTGGTGGGGTCTGTTTTATTTCTCCTCTTTCATTTCTGATTTTATTTATTTGAATTTTCTCTCTGCTTCTTGGTGAGCCTGGCTAGAGGTTCATCAATCTTGTTTATCTTTTCAAAGAATCAGCTCTTGTTTCTGTTGATCTTTGTATTGTTTCTTTGGTCTCTATGATGTTATCTCTACTCTGATCTTTACTATTTCCTTCCTTCTGCTTACACTGGGCTTTTCTTGTTGCTCTCTTTCTAGCTTTTTGAGTTACAAGGTTAGGTAATTTATTACCTTTGTTTCTTGTTTTGTTTTTTTTGTGTTTTTTTTTTTTTGC
>PVJN01022500.1:0-33346 GCA_004026805.1 Lasiurus borealis | reverse complement strand
CTTGTAGGTAATAAACTGTTTTTCTCTTGCTGCTTTTAATATTCTCTCTTTGTCTTTTGCTCTTGGTATTTTAATTATGATGTGTCTTGGTGTGGTCCTCTTTGGATTCCTTTTATATGGAGTTCTGTGTGCTTCCTGGACTTGTAAGTCTATTTCTTTTACCAGATGTGGGAAGTTTTCAGTCATTATTTCTTTAAATTGATTTTCAGTATCTTGCTCTCTCTTTTCCTCCGGCACCCCTACAATTCTGATGTTGGTACGCTTGAGGCTATCCCAGAGTCTCCTTACATTATATTCACATTTTTGGATTCTTTTCTCTTCTTCCTCTTCCACTTTAGTGTTTTCTGTTTCTTTATATTTCAAATTTTTGACTTGATTCTTGCCTTTTTCTAGTCTGCTGTTAGGACTCTGTATAATATTTTTTATTTCAGTCAGTGTCTCTAGTTGGTCCTTTCTCATCTCCTCTTGGGATTCGCTAAATTTATGCATCATCTCTAGCATCCCTAGTTGGCTTTTTTGCATCTCCTGTTGGCTCTCGTTAAATTTATCCATCTTTTGTAGCATATTCTTGAAAAACCTTATAAGCATGGTTTTGAACTCTATATCCAGTCGTTTTTTTTCCTCCATTTCTTTTGTTTGTGATCCCTTCCCTTGTCTTGGCATTTTCACTATGTCGGGGAAACTTCTGTACTTGCAGAACCACAGAAGCCTCTGTTGAGCTTGGGATGGGTGGAGTCTCAGGGCTTAAGGGACCGCCTTGCCTTCCAGTTCGCCTTGCCCTCCACGGCCCCCGAGTCTCACGTGACTGGGTAATCGCTGGAGCGGTCCTTGTGTGCGCGCACCCACAGTGCCTCTAAACCGCTGCCTTTCCAGCTCCCCTGTGCTCCAGGACCACACGAGTCTAGATCTCCAGGGTTTCCCCCGAAACAGGGGCCCAGTGGACTCAGAAGTGGCACAGTTGGGAGGGTCTGTCTCCCGCCCAGTTGCGAAAGCCAGCGGCAAAATCAGCAATCTGTCCTCTGCGCAGAGCCATGCACATGCACGACCGCGACCAGACCTCCTATCTTTTGCGACTCCCCTAAATTTCCGTGCACTTCTCACTTTTCACAGTCCAAACTCCCCCCGTATGAGTTTTGGCTGGATCTGGGGTTTAGTGTCATAGGATAAGGGGTTTAATGCCGTTGGGAGTCTCCGTTTCCCTCCCGCCAGAGAAAGCCAGCCAGGTACTCGGGTACTCTCTCCGCGCGCGCGTCTCCGTACCTCAGCTTTTTGCAGCTCCTCTATGTTTCTGTGAGCCCCTCTCTTTCCCTCTAGCTGTAGAACTTATACTAGGCCAGCTTTCCTGTGGTTCTGGATGATTTCCGTTCTGTCTTTTAGTTTTAGTTTTTGATATTGTTGTGCGAGGCAGCAGTGTAGGCGTTTACCTTTGCCGCCATCTTGGATTCCACTCCGCATACCTCTCTTTGCTTCTTGGTGAGTCTGGCTAGAGGTCCATCAATCTTGTTTATCCTTTCAAAGAACCAGCTCTTTGTTTTGTTGATCTTTTGAATTATTTCTTTTGGTCTTCATGTTGTTTTTCCCCGCTCTGATCTTTAGTATTTCCTTTCTTCTGCTTGCACTGGGCTTTTCTTGTTGCTCTCTTTCTAGCTCTTTGAGCTGTATGGCTAGGTAATTTATTACCATTGTTTCATTTTTTTTGCAGTAGGCTTGTTGAGCTATGAACTTCCCTCTCAAGACTGCTTTTCTGTATCCCATAAATTTTGTATTGTTGTGTTGTCATTGTTATTTGTTGTCATGATGTTTTTTATTTTTTCCTTGATCTCTCTGGTTACCCAGTCCTTGTTTAATAGCATGCTGTTTAGTCTCCATGTGTTTGATTTCTTTCTATTGTTTTTATTATAGTTGATTTCCAGTTTTATGCCACTGTGGTCTGAGAAAATGCTTGATATTTGAAGAGACTTTTCTTATGACCCAACATATGATCTATCTTTGCGAATGACCCATGTGCACTAGAGAAGAATGTATATTCTGTGGCTTTGGAGTGAAATATTCTGAAGATGTCAATTTATTCCACTGGTGTAGTGAGTCACTTAGGATTGATGTTTCTTTTCTGATTTTTTGTTTAGAGGATTTGTCCAGTGGTGAAAGTGGGGTATTAAAATCTCCTACTATGATTGTATTGCTGTCAATCTCTCCCTTATTATCCTCCAGGAGGTTTTTTTTTAGGTGCTCCTATATTGGGTGCGTATATGTTTACCAGAGTTATTTCTTCTTGTTGGATTGTTCCCTTTAGTATTATGAAGTGGCCTTCTTTATCTCTTGTTATGTCTTTCACTTTGAGATCTAATTTGTCAGATATAAGTATTGCAACCCCAGCTTTTTTTTCATTTCCATTTGCCTGAAATACCATCTTCCATCCCTTTACCCTCAATCTGTGTGCATCACTTTTCCTGAGGTGGGTTTCTTGTAGACAGCACACATATGGATCATATTTTCTTATCCAATCGGTCACCCTATGTGTCTTGATTGGAGCATTTAATCCATTTACATTTAAAGTTATTATTTATAGGTACTTACCTGTCGCCATTTTTAGTCTTTACCCCAGAGTTCCATCTTTGCTTCCTATTTCTTTCTTCTTCTTTTTTTTTTTAACAGCAGACCCTCTAACATTTCTTGCATTGCTGGTTTGGTGGTAATATATTCCCTTAGTCCTTTTTTGTCTGTGAAGCTTCTGATTTCACCTTCAATTTTGATTGAAAGCCTTGCAGGGTACAGTATTCTTGGATTCAGACCCTTCCTTTGCAAGACTTTGTATATTTCATTCCTTTCCCTTCTGGCCTGATGAGTTTCTGTTGAGAAATCAGTAGGTAGTCTTATGGGGGTTCCTTTGTAGGTAACTTTTGTTTCTCTCTGGCCGCTTTTAAGATTCTTACTTTGTCGTTGGTGTTTGCCAGTTTAATTATAATGTGCTTTGGTGTTGGCTTTGTGGGGTTCATTTTGCTGGGGACTCTGTGATCTTCTTGGATTTGCGTGGGTTTTTTCTTTCCTATATTGGGGAAATTTTCTGTCATTATTTCTTCTAACAGGTTCTCTAATCCTTGCTCAGTTTCCACTCTTTCTGGAACCCCAATTATGTGGATGCTGTTTTGGTTCGTGTTATCCCAAAGTTCCCTTAGGCTCTCCTCTTGCTTTTTAATTTTTTTTTTTTCTAGAAGTTGCTGTACTTGGGTATTTATTCCTACCATGTCTTCTAGCTCACTGATGTGGTCCTCTGCTTCTTCTAATCTACTTTTGATGCTTTCTATTGAGTTCTTTAAAGCAATGATGTCATTTTTCATTTCCTCTTGGATCTTCTTCATTTCCTCTCGGCTCTTACTCACTTTGCCAATTTTGTTCATTCTTTCCATCCACCTTATGATCATTTATTTCTCTGAACTCTTTCTCGGCAGGCTTATTTCTGTTTCTATTTTGTTTACTTCCTTTTCTGGTGAAACCTGCCTTTCTGTCGTATGGTATTTCTTCTCCGGGTGTCTGGTTATGTAGTTCTCTCTCCTACATAGATTCAAGGGCACAAACTACAACATGACCAGGTACCACACACAAGGCACTTTCTGTGTGCCGTGTGGATCTCCTCTGAGTCTGCGTGTCTGCGCTAATTGGAGAGCGGTGTTCAGGGTCTCTGGTTGTTTGGTGAGTGCTTCAGCTGCAGCTTTCCGACCGCTGCCGATGTTCACCTCCCTCTGCACGATGGCGCGGTCTCCCGTTTGCGTTGGTGGCTCTGGCAGACATAAACCATCTGGCAGTGGGGCTGCCTAGTTAGGAGAGCCCCGTCCAGCAGTCCCCACCTTTTCCTGAAGGATAACTGACTCTTAACTTGTCAACAAACACTCTCAGTGTGACTCTCAGCTGCTCTTTCTCCGTGTGCCTAGTGACAAAGCTCCAGACACGTCCATCTATTCTGTCACCATTTTTCCTCCCCCGGAATCTTTGTATTTCAAATTTTTAACTTGATGCTTGCGATCCTCTAGTCTGCTTTTAGGTCTCTGTATAATATTTTTTATTTCACTCAGTGTATGTTTAATTTCTAGTTGGTCATTTTGCATCTCTAGTGGGTCTTTTTCCATCTCTGGTTGGTCCTTTCCCATCTCTAGTTGGTCCTTTTTAATCTCCTCTTGGGTATCACTAAATTTATCCATCTTTTCTAGGAGATTCTTGAAAAACCTTATAAGCGTGGCTTTGAACTCTATATCCAGTCCTTTGTTTCCTTCCATTTCTTTTGTTTGTGATCTCTTCCTTTGTCTCCGTATTTTCATTATTCCAGGAGAACTTCTGTGTTGCATTCAGCCTTATGATACCAGACTTGCAAAACTGCAAAAGCCTTTCTGTTGAGCTTGGGATGGGTAGAGTCTCAGGGCTTAATTAACGGACCACCTTGCCTTGCAGTCGGCCCCACCCTCCATGGCCCCTGGGTCTCACATGACTGGGTAATCACTAGAGTGATGTATGTATGTGTTTGCTCTCACCGTGCCTCTAGACCACTGCCCTTCCAGCTCCCCTGCTCTCTGGGACCATATGAGTCTGGGTCTGTGGGTTTTGCCCCAAACTGTGGTGTAGTGGGGTTAGAAGAGGCGCAGTTGGAAGGCTCTGTCTCCCGCCCACTTGTGAAAGCCAGCGGCACAATCAGCAGTCGGGCTTCTGCACACAGTGCTGTGTGTGCCCCCAGACTTCTGCCCTTTTGCTACTCCCCTAAATTTCCGTGCACTTCTCCCATTTGACAGTCCAAACTACCTCCATATGAGTTTCAGCTACTTGGGGTTCAGTGCCGTAGGATAAGGGGTTCAATGCAGTTGGGAGTCTCCATTATCCTTCCACCAGAGAAAGGCAGCTAGGTATTGGGTCACTTGCTTTCTCCACATGCGCGTCTCCGTACCTCAGCTTTTTGCAGCTCTTGGGTCTCTCTGATCCCCTCTCTTTCCTTCTAGTTTCAGCATTTCACCCAGCCAGCTTTCCTGTGGTTCAACACCCTCTCCCCCACCTTTGTCAAGCACCAATCTGTTCTTTCTGTGTTTTTAAAATATTTTTTAAATTAAATCTTTATTATTCCGATTATTACGTTTGTTTTCTTTTTTCCCCTCCATAGCTGCCATCCACGCGGCTCCCACCCATCTCTCTACCCTTACCTCCCTCCTATTGACCTCATCCATAGGTTTGATTTTTGTCCAGCCTCTCCTTGTACACTCCTCACCCCTTCCCCCGTTGGAATTATCAGTCCACTCCCTTTCTGTCCTCTTAATTCTATTATATTCACCAGTTTATTCTGTTGATCAAATTTTTAATTCAGTTAATTTTTAGATTCACTTGTTGATAGATATGTATTGTTCATAATTTTTTGGCTTTTACCTTTTTCTTCTTCCTCTTTTAAAAGAGTACCTTTCAACATTTCATATAATACTGGTTTGGAGTTGATGAACTCCTTTAGCTTTTTCTTCTTTATGAAGCTCTTTATCTGCCCTTCAATTCTGAATGATAGCTTTGCTGGATAGGGTATTCTTGGTTGTAGGTTCTTGCTATTCATCACGTTGAATATTTCTTGCCACTCCCTTCTGGCCTGCATCGTTTCTGTTGAGAAATCAGTTGACAGTCGTATGGGTGCTCCCTTGTAGGTAATGAACTGTTTTTCTCTTGCTGCTTTTAATATTCTCTCTTTGTCTTTTGCTCTTGGTATTTTAATTGTGATGTGTTTGGTATGGTCCTCTTTGGATTCCTTTTATATAGGGTTCTGTGTGCTTCCTGGACTTGTAAGTCTATTTCTTTCACCAGGTGGGGGAAGTTTTCAGTCATTTTTTTTTTCAAATAGGTTTTCAGTATCTTGCTCTCTCTCTTCTTCTGGCACCCCCACAATTCTGATGTTGGTACGCTTGAAGCTCTCCCAGAGGCTCCTTACATTCTCTTCACATTTTTGGATTCTTTTTTTCTTCTTGCTTTTCCAGTTGAGTGTTTTCTGATTCTTTATATTTCAAAATTTTGACTTGATTCTTGCCCTCCTCTAGTGTGCTGTTAGGTCTCTGTACAATATTTTTTATTTCAGTCAATGTATGTTTAATTTCTAGTTGGTCCTTTTCAATCTCTAGTTGGTCATTTTCCATCTCTAGTTGGTCCTTTTTCATTTCCTCTTGGGTATCGCTAAATTTTCCCATCTTTTCTAGGATATTCTTGAAAAACCTTATAAGCATGGTTTTGAACTCTATATCCAGTCCTTTGTTTCCTTCCATTTCTTTTGTTTGTTATCTCTTCCTTTGTCTCCGCATTTTCATTATGCCGGGAGAACTGTGTTGCATTCAGCCTTACAATACAAGACCTGCAAAACTGCATAAGCCTCTCTGTTGAGCTTGGGATGGGTAGAGTCTCAGGGCTTAATTAACGGACCACCTTGCCTTGCAGTCGGCCCCACCCTCCATGGCCCCTGGGTCTCACATGACTGGGTAATCACTAGAGTGATGTATGTATGTGTTTGCTCTCACTGTGCCTCTAGACCACTGCCCTTCCAGCTCCCCTGCTCTCTGGGACCATATGAGTCTGGGTCTGTGGGTTTTGCCCCAAACTGTGGTGTAGTGGGGTTAGAAGAGGCGCAGTTGGAAGGCTCTGTCTTCTGTCCACTTGTGAAAGCCAGCAGCACATTTAGCAGTCGGGCCTCTGCGCACAGTGCTGTGTGCGCCCCCAGACTTCTGCCGTTTTGTGACTCCCCTAAATTTCTGTCCACTTCTCCTTTTTCACAGTCCAAACTCCCCCCGAATTAGTTTTGGCTACCTGGGGTTCAGTGTTGTAGGATAAGGGGTTCAATGCAGTTGGGAGTCTCCGTCTTCCTTCCACCAGAGAAAGCCAGAGAGGTACTCGGGCATCCCCTCTCTCCACACATGCGTCCCGGCACCTCAGCTTTTTCAGCTCCTGGGTCTCTGTTTGCCCCTCTCTTTCCTTCTAGTTGTAGGATTTCCACTCAGCCAGCTTTCCTGTGGTTCTGGATGATGTCTGTTCCATCTTTTAGTTGTAGTTTTGAAATTGTGGGAGGCAGCAGTGTAGGTGTTTACCTATGCCGCCATGTTGGATTCTCTCCTTCATCCATTTCAACACCCCTCCCCCACCTCTGTCAAGCACCAATCTGTTCTTTCTGTGGTTTTAAAATGTTTTTTTTTTAATTAAAACTTAATTATTCAGATTATTAAATTTGTTTTTCTTTTCCCCTCCATAGCTCCCCTCCACCCGGATCCCACTTCTCCCTGTACCCTTACTTCCCTCCCGTTGACCTCATTCATAGGTGTATGATTTGTTTCCAGTCTCTCCCTGTAAACCCCTCACCCCTTTCCCCCTGAGAATTATCAGTCCACTCCCTTTCTGTGGTTTTGATTCTATTATATTCACCAATTTATTCTGTTCATCAAATTTTTAATTCACTTAATTTTTTTTAAATTACATCTTTATTGTTCAGATTATTATATTTGTTTCTCTTTTTTCCCCTCATAGCACCCTCCCACCCAGCTCCCACCCTTTCCTCTGCCTTTATCTCCCTCCCATTGATCTCATCCATAGGTGTATGATTTTTGACCAGTCTCTCCCTGTACACCCCTCACTCCTTCCCCCTGAGAATTATCAGTCCACTCCCTTTCTGTGCCCCTGATTCTATTATATTCACCAGTTAATTCTGTTGATCAAATTCTTAATTCACTTAATTTTTAGATTCACTTGTTGATAGATATATATTTGTTGTTCATAATTTTTTGGGTTTTTTTACTTTTTTCTTCTTCCTCTTCTTAAAGAGTACCCTTCAGCATTTCATATAACACTGGTTTATAGTTGATGAACTCCTTTAGCTTTTTCTTCTCTGTGAAGCTCTTTATCTGCCCTTCAATTGTGAATGATAGCTTTGCTGGATAGTGTATTCTTGTTTGTAGGTTCTTGCTGTTCATTGAGTTGAATATTCCTTGCCACTCCCATCTGGCCTGCATTGTTTGTGTTGAGAAATCATCTGACGGTCGTATGGGTGCTCCCTTGTAGATAATGAACAGTTTTTCTCTTGCTGCTTTTAATATTCTCTTTGTCTTTTGCTCTTGGTATTTTAATTATGATGTGTCTTGGTGTAGTTCTCTTTGGAATCCTTTTATATGGGGTTCTGTGTGCTTCTTGGACTTGAAAGTCTATTTCTTTCACAAGATGTGAGACATTTTCACTCATTATTTCTTTAAGTGGGTTTTCAGTACCTTGCTCTGTCTTTTTTGGCACCCCGGAATTCTGATGTTGGTACGCTTGAAGCTGTCCCAGAGGCTCCTTACGTTTTCTTCACATTTTTGTATTCTTTTTTCTTCTTGCTTTTCCAGTTGAGTGTTTTCTGATTCTTTATATTTCAATTTTTTGACTTGATTCTTGCCCTCCTCTAGGCTGCTCTTAGGTCTCTGTATAATATTATTTATTTCTGCCACTGTATGTTTAATTTCTAGTTGGTCCTTTTCCATCTCTAGTTGATCCTTTCCATCTCTAGTTGATTTTTTTCATCTCTTCTTCGGTATCGCTAAATTTATCCAACTTTTCTAGAATATTCTTGAAAAACCTTATAAACGTAGTTTTTAACTCTATATCCAGTCATTTGTTTTCCTCTAATCTTTTGTTTGTGATCTCTTCCTTTGTCTCTGCATTTTCATTATGCTGGAAGAACTTCTGTGTTGAATTCAGCCCTATGATACCAGACTTGCAAAACTGCAAAACCTCTCTCTTGAATTTGGGATGGGTGCAGTCTCAGGGCTTAAGGGACCGCCTTGCCTTCCAGTCGGCCCCGCCCTCCATGGCCCCTGTGTCACACATGACTGGGTATTCGCTAGAGTGGTCTCTGTGTGTGTGTGCTCTCGCTGTGCCTCTAGACCCCTGCCTTTCCAGCTCCCCTGTTCTCTGGGACCATATGAGTCTGGGTCTCTGGGTTTTGCCTGAAACTGGGGTTTAGTGGAGTCAGAAGTGGCACAGTTGGAAGGCTCTGTCTCCAGCCCACTTGTGAAAGCCAGCGGCACAATCAGCAGTCGGTCTTCTGCGTGCAGTACTGTGCGCGCCACCAGACTTCTGCCCTTTCGCGACTCCCCTAAATTTCCGTCCACTTCTCCCTTTTCACAGTCCAAACTCCCCCTGAATGAGTTTCAGCTAAACCTGGGGTTCAGTGCCGTAGGATAAGGGGTTCAATGCAGTTGGGAGTCTCCGTCTTCCTTCCACCAGAGAAAGTCAGACAGGTACTCGGGCATCCGCTCTTTCCACACATGCGTCCCGGCACCTCAGCTTTTTCAGCTCCTGGGTCTCTGTGATCCCCCCTCTTTCCTTCTAGTTGTAGGATTTCCATTCTGCCAGCTTTCCTGTGGTTCGTGATGATTTCCCTTCTATCTTTTAGTTGTAGTTTTGAAATTGTTGTGTGAGGCGGCAGTATAGGTGTTCACCTATGCCACCATGTTGGATTCTCTCCTTCACCCATTTCAACACCCCCTTCCACAACTCTGACAAGCACCAATCTGTTCTTTCTCTGGTTTAAATTTTATTTTTAAATTAAATCTTTATTATTCAGATTATTACATTTGTTTTTTTCCCCCTCCATAGCTCCCCTCCACCCGGCTCCCACACTTTCCTCTACCCTTACCTCCCTCCCCTTGACCTCATCAATAGGTGTATGATTTTTGTCCAGTCTCTCCCTGTACACCCTTCACCCCTTTCCCCTTGAGAATTATCAGTCCACTCCCTTTCTGTGCTTTTGATTCTATTATATTTACTAGTTTATTCTGTTCATCAAATTTTTAATTCACTTAATTTTTAGATTCACTTGTTGATAGATATGTATTTGTTGTTCATAATTTTTTGTCTTTTACTTTTTCTTCTTCCTCTTGTAAAAGTGTACCTTTCAGCATTTCATATAATACTAATTTGGAGTTGATGAACTCCTTTAGCTTTTTCTTCTCTGTGAAGCTTTTTATCTGCCTTTCAATTCTGAATGATAGCTTTGCTGGATAGGGTATTCTTGGTTGTAGGTTCTTGCTAATCATCGAGTTGAATATTTTTTGGCACTCCTGTCTGGCCTGCATCGTTTCTGTTGAGAAATCAGCTGATAGTCGTATGGGTGCTCCCTTGTAAGTAATGAACTGTTTTTCTCTTGCTGCTTTAATATTCTCTCTTTGTCTTTTGCTCTTGGTATTTTAATTGTGATGTGTTTGGTGTAGTCCTGTTTTAATTCCTTTTATATGGGGTTCTGTGTGCTTCCTGGACTTTTAAGTCTATTTCTTTCACCAGATGTGGGAAGTTTTGGGTCATTATTTCTTTAAGTAGGTTTTCAGTATCTTGTTCTCTCTCTTCCTCTGGCACCCCCACAATTCTGATGTTGGTACGCTTGAAGCTGTCCCAGAGGCTCCTTACGTTTTCTTCACATTTTTGGTTTCTTTTTTCTTCTTGCTTTTCCAGTTGAGTGTTTTCTGCTTCTTTATATTTCAAATTTTTAACTGGATTATTGCCTTCCTCAAGTCTGCTGTTAGGTCTTTGTATAATATTTTTTTTCAGTCAGTGTATGTTTAATTTTTAGTTAGTCCCTTTTCATCTCTAGTTGGTCCTTTTTCATCTCCTCTTGGGTATTGATAAATTTATCCACCTTTTATAGGATATTCTTGAAAAAACTTATAACCGAGGATTTGAATCTATATCCAGTTGTTTGTTTTCCTCCATTTCTTTTGTTTGTGATCTCTTCCTTTGTCTCCGTATTTTCATTATGTCGGGAGAACTTCTGTGTTGGATTTAGCCTGATGATACAAGTCTTGCACAACTGCAAGAGCCTCTCTGTTGAGCTTGGTTGGGATGGGTGGAGTCTCAGGGCTTGAAGGACCACCTTGCCTTCCAATTGGCCCCGCTCTCCACAGCCCCTAGGTCTCACATGATTGTGTAATCGCTAAAGCGGTCCTTGTGTGTGCATGCTCTTGCTGTGTCTCTAGATTGCTGCCTTTCCAGCTCCACTGCACTCCGGGACCACATGAGTCTGGGTCCTCAGGGTTTTGCCTGAAACTGGCGTTTAGTAGAGTTAGAAATGGCGCAGTTATCTTTTGCCCTTTCGTAAAAGCCAGCATCACAATCAGCAGTCGGACTTCTGCTCGCAGTGCTGTGCACCCCACTAGACTTCTGCCCTTTCTCGACTCCCCTAAATTTCCGCGCACTTCTCCATTTTCACAGTCCAAACTCCCCCGAATGAGTTTCAGCGACCTGGGGTTCAGTGCCGTAGGATAAGGGTTTCATTGCAGTTGGGAGTCTCCGTCTTCCTTCTACCAGAGAAAGTCAGCCAGGTACTCCGGCACCAGCTCTCTCCACATATGCGTCCTGATACCTCAGCTTTTTCAGCTCCTGGGTCTCTGTGATCCCCCCTCTTTCCTTCTAGTTGTAGGATTTACTCTCTGTTAGCTTTCCTGTGGTTTGTGATGATTTCCCTTCTATCTTTTAGTTGTAGTTTTGAAATTGTTGTGCGAGGCAGCAGTATAGTTGTTCACCTATGCCGCCATGTTGGATTCTCTCCTTCACCCATTTCAACACCCCCTTCCACAACTCTGTCAAGCACTAATCTGTTATTTCTGTGGTTTTAATATGTTTATTTTTAAATTAAATCTTTATTATTCAGATTATTACATTTGTTTTTCTTTTTAACCCTCCATAGCTCCCCTCTACTTGGCTTCCATCCTTCCCTCTACCCTTACCTCCCTCCCGTTGACCTCATCCACAGGTGTATGATTTTTGTCCAGTCTATCCTTGTACTCCCCTCGCCCCTTATCCCCTGAAAATTATCAGTCCACTCCCTTTCTGTGCGCCTGATTCTATTATATTCACCAGTTCATTCTGTTCATCAAATTTTAATTCACTTGATTTTTAGATTCAATTGTTGATACACATGTATTTGTTGTTCATAACTTTTTGTTTTTCACCTTTTTCTTCTTCCTCTTCTTAAAGTGTATCCTTCCGCATTTCATATAATACTGGTTTAGATATGATGAACTCTTTTAGCTTTTTCTTATCTGTGATGCTCTTTATCTGCCCTTCAATTCTGAATGATAGCTTTCTTGGATAGAGTATTCTTGGTTGTAGTTTCTTGCTGTTCATCATGTTGAATATTTCTTGTCACTCCCATCTGGCCTGCATCGTTTCTGTTGAGAAATCAGCTGACAGTCGAATGGGTGCTCCTTGTAGGTAATTAACTGTTTTTCTCTTGCTGCTTTTAATATTCTCTCTTTGCCTTTTGCTCTTGGTATTTTAATTATGATGTGTCTCAGTGTATTTTCTTCACATTCCTTTTATATGGGGTTCTGTGTGCTTCCTGGAGTTGTAAGTCTATTTCTTTCACCAGGTGGGGGAAGTTTTCAGTCATTATTTTTTTAAGTAGGTTTTCAGTATCTTGCTTTCTCTCTTCTTCTGGCACCCCCACAATTCTGATGTTAAATCACTTGAAGTTGTCCCAGAGGCTCCTTACGTTTTCTTCACATTTTTGGATTTTTTTTCTTCTTGCTTTTCCAGTTGAGTGTTTTCTGCTTCTTTGTATTTCAATTTTTCGACTTGATTCTTGCCCTCCTCTAGTCAGCTGTTAGGTCTCTGAATAATATTTTTTATTTCAGTCAATGTATGTTTAATTTCTAGTTGGTCCTTTTTCATCTCTTCTTGGGTGTCGCTCAATTTATCCAACTTTTCTAGAATATTCTTGAAAAAACCTATAAGCATGGTTTTGAACTCTATATCCAGTAGTTTGTTTTGCTCCATTTCTTTTGTTTGTGATCTCTTTCTTTGTCTCCGCATTTTCACTATGCCGGGAGAACTTCTGTGTTGGATTCAGCCTTATGATACCAGACTTGCAAAACTGCAAAAGCCTCTTTGTTGAGCTTGTGATGGGTAGAGTCTCAGGGCTTAACTTAATGGACCGCCTTGCCTTCCAGTCTTCTCTGCCCTCCACAGCCCCCGGGTCTCACGTGACTTGGTAATCACTGGAGCGATGCATATGTGAACCCGTTCGCATGCGCGCGCTGTTCTAGTGCCTTTATGCCGCTGCTCCTCAGGCTCTCCTGTGCTCTGGAACCATATGAGTTTGGGTCCCTAGTGTTTTGCCAGAAACTGGGGTTTAGTGGAGTTAGAAGTGACACAGTTAGGAGGGTCTGTCTCCTGCCCACTCATGATAGCCAGGTGCATGATCAGCAGTCAGTCCTCTGTGTGCAGTGCCATGTGCACCATCAGATTTCTGATCCTTTGCAACTCCCCTAAATTTCCATGCACTTCTCCCTTTTCACAGTCTAAACTGCCCTAGCATGTGTTTCGGCTGGATCTGGAGTTTAGTGTCTTAGGATAATGGGTTCAATGCTGTTGAGAGTCTCTGTCTCCCTCCCGCCAGAGAAAGCCAGCCATGTACTCCGGCACCCGCTCTCTATGCGTATCTACGTACTTCAGCTTTTTGCAGCTCCTCTGGGTCTCTGTGAGCCCCTCTCTTTCTTTCTAGTGGTAGAATTTCCACTCAGCCAGCTTCGCTGTGGTTCTGGATGATGTCTGTTCTGTCTTTTCATTATAGTTTTGAAATTGTTGTACGAGGCAGCAGTGTAGGTGTTTACCTCTGCCACCATCTTGAATTTCTCTTCTTCCTCTTCTTGAAGAGTGCCTTTCAGCATTTCATATAATACTAGTTTGGAGGTGATTAACTCAATTAGCTTTTCTTATCTGTGAAGCTCTTTATCTGACCTTGAATTCTGAATGAAAGCTTTGCTGGATAGGTTATTCTTGGTTGTAGTTTCTTGGTATTCATCACGTTGAATATTTCTTGCTACTCCTGTCTGGCTGCATTGTTTCTGTTGAGAAATCAGCTGACATTCATATGGGTACTCCATTGTAGGTAATGAACTGTTTTTCTCTTGCTGCTTTTAATATTCTCTCTCTGTCTTTTGCTCTTGGTATTTTAATGATGATGTGTCTTGGTGTAGTCCTCTTTGGATTCCTTTTATATGGGGTTCTGTGTGCATCCTGGACTTGTAAGTCTACTTCTTTCACCAGATGTGCTAAGTTTTCATCATTACTTCTTCAAATAGGTTTTCAGTGTCTTGCTCTCTCTCTTCTTCTGGCACCCCCACAATTCTGATGTTGGTAAGCTTGAAGCTGTCCCAGAGGCTCCTTATATTATCTTCACATTTTTATATATTTTTTTCTTCTTCCTTTTCTAGTTCAATGTTTTCTGATTCTTTATATTTCAAATTTTTAACTTGATTCTTGCTGTCCTCTAGTGTGCTATTAGGTCTTTGTATAATATTTTTTTATTTCAGTCAGTGTATGTTTAATTTCTAGTTGGTCCTTTTTCATCTCTAGTTGGTCCTTTTCCATCTCTAGTTGGTCCTTTTCCATCTCCTTTTGGGTATTGCTAAATTTATCCATCTTTTCTAGGATATTCCTGAAAAAACTTATAACCGTGGTTTTGAAATCTATATTCTGTTGTTTGTTTTCCTCCAGCTCTTTTGTTTGTGATCTCTTCCTTTGTCTTTTCATTTTCATAATGTCGGGAGTACTCTTTGTTGGATTTAGCCTTATGATACAAGTCTTGCAAAACTGCAAAATCCTCTCTGTTGCACTTGGGATGGGTGGAGTCTCAGAACTTGAAGGACCACCTTGCCTTACAGTCGGCCCCATCCTCCATGGCCCTTGGGTCTCACATGACTGGGTAATCACTAGAGTGATGTATGTGTGTGTTTGCTCTCACTGTGCCTCTAGACCACTGCCCTTCCAGCTCCCCTGCTCTCTGGGACCATATGAGTCTGGGTCCCCAGGGTTTTGCCTGAAAGTAGGGTGTAGTGGATTTAGAAGTGGTGCAGTTGGGATGCTTTATCTCCCGCCCTCTCATAAAAGCCAGCATCAGAATCAGCAATCGGTCTTCTGCGCGCAGTGCTATGCACACCACCAGACTTCTGCCCTTTTGCGACTCCCCTAAATTTCCGTGCACTTCTCCCTTTTCACAGTCCAAACTCCCCCTGTATAATTTTCAGCTGGGCGTGGGGTTTAGTGCCGTAGGATAAGGGTTTCAATGCAGTTGGGAGTCTCCATCTTCCTTCCACTAGAGAAAGCCAGCCAGGTACTCCAGCACCCATTTACTCCACGTGTGCGTCTCTGTACCTCAGCTTTTTGCAGCTCTTCAGGGTCTCCATGTGCCCTCTCTTTCCTTCTCGTTGTAGAATATTCACTCATCCGGCTTTCCTGAACTTCCGGATGATGTTCGTTCCGTCTTTTAGTTGTAGTTTTGAAATTGTTGTTAGAGGCAACAGTGTAGGAGTTTACCTATGCCGCCATCTTGGATTCCTTCCTTCACCCATTGCAACATCGACTCCCCCACCTCTGTCAAGCACCAATCTGTTCTTTCTGTGGTTTTAAAATGTTTTTTGAAATCCCATATCTAAGTAAGATAGGACAGTATTTTCCTGTATTCTGATCTATTTCACTTACAGTGCCTTTGAGGTCCGTCCACTTCTTGTCAAAGTGTCTTAATTTTCTTTCTTTTTCTTCTTTTATACAATATAATTTGTTGATTTTTTTATAGAGGGAGGAGAGCAATAGATAGTTAGAAACATCAATGAAAGAGAAACATTGATCAGCTGCTTTTTGCACAGCCCCTACTGGGGATGTGCCTGCAACCAAGGTACATGATCTTGACCAGATTGAACCTGGGACGTTTCAGTTCCCAGGTCGATGCTCTATCCACTGAACAAAAACCGGTTTCGGCTCTCCTTTTATTTTTTTAAATATATTGGTATTGATTTCAGAGAGGAAGGGAGAAGGAGAAAGAGAGAGAGAGAAACATCAGAGATGAGAGTGAACCATTGATCTGCTGCCTCCTGCACACCCCACCCTGGGAATCGAGCTGGTGCCCTGACCAGGGAGTTGGACCTTGACCTCCAGGTTCATAGGTCAACACTCAACCACTGGGCTGTGCTGGGTGGGCTCATTTTCTCCTTTTAAAAGGCTATGTGTCTGTACAAAAACTGTTTATTTTGATGTAATCACATTTGTTTATTGTCTCTTTAGTTTCCAATGTCCTCGGAGCTGTATCGGTGAAGAAATTGCTGGAGCAGATGCCTGAGATTTGGCTGCCCATGGATTCCTGTAATATTTTTATGGTTTACTGTCTTCTGTGTAAGTTCTTCATCCAAATTGAGTTTGTGTGTATGGTGTAAGTTGGTGGTCTAATGTATCCCAAGAAATGAGAAACAGTGATGAGAAAGGATATGTGCACCCTGTGTACATGGCGGCACCGTGTACAATAGCTGAGATTGGGAAACAGCCTGTGGGGAGATGAGTGGATCAGAACACTGTGTTGCATCTACACAACGGAAGGCCAGGCTGCAGTAAAAAAGGAGGAATCCTTACCATTTGCAGCAGCATGGATGGAACTGGGGAGCATTATGAAAGGTGAAATAAGCCAGTCGGGGAAAGATAAATATCACATGATCTCACTCATTTGTGACATAGAATGATCAACATAAACACATGGACAGAAACAGATCCAGAGAGAGAGAAGCATCCATGATACTGACTACCCTCAGCGGAAAGGTAAGGGGGAGATGGGAATAAGGGGGAGGGGTCAACCATTGGGACCTGTGTGCGTGCATATAAGCCTAACCAAGGGTCAGAAGACACCAGGGGTTAAGTAATGAGCGGGGCAGATTATTGGGGGAATGGAGGAATGAGGACACATATGTAATCCCTTAATCAATAGAAAAAAATAAAAGGCTCTGTCAGTTGTCAGCTAATGATTTCAGTCTGCAGGCTGACACTCTATCCAATGAGCCAAACCCGGTTTGGCTCTCCTTTTATTTTTTAAATATATTGGTTTTGATTTCAGAGAAGAAGGGAAAGAAAGAGAGAGAGAAGCATTAATGATGAGAGAGAACCATTGATCCGCTGCCTCCTGTACCCTTCACCCTGGGCAAGGTTCATAGGTCAACACTCAACCACTGGGCCATGCTGGCCGGGCTCACTTTCTCCTTTTAAAAGGCTCTGTCGCTTTGCAAAAACTTGTTATTTCGATGTAGTCACACTTGTTTATTGTCTCTTTAGCTTCCATTCCCCTCGGAGCTGTATCGGTGAAGACATTGCTGGGGCACAGGCCTGAGATTTGGCTGCCTGTGGATTCCTGGAATATTTTTATGGTTTCCTGTCTTCTGTCTTAGTCATTCATCGGTTTTGATCTTATTTTTGTTTATGGTGTAAGTTTGTGGTCTGGTTTATCCCAAGAAACGAGAAACAGCGATCAGAAAGGATATGTGCACCCTGTGTACATGGCAGCAGTGTGTACAATAGCTGAGATATGGAAACAGCCTGTAGGCAGAGGAGTGGATCAGAACACTGTGGTCCATCTACACAATGGAAGGCCAGGCTGCAGTAAAAAGGAAGGAATCCTTACCATTTGCAGCAGCATGGATGGAACTGGAGAGCGTTATGGGAAGTGAAATAAGCCAGTCGGGGAAAGACAAATATCTCATGATGTCACTCATTTGTGACATAGAATGATCAACATAAACAGATTAACTAAAACAGATGCGGAGACAAGCATCAATCAGACCATCAAACCACAGAGAGAGAAGGTAGGAAAAGAATGGAAAAGGGGTCAACCACAGGACTTGTGTGCATGCATATAAGTCTAACCAAGGATCACAAGACACTGGGTGTGTGGTCATGAGTAGGGTTGGGGTGATGGTGGGGGGCAATGAGGACACATATGTAATTCCTTAATCAATAAGGAAAAAATAAAAGGCTCTATCAGCTCTCAGCCAATCCTTTTAGTCTCTAGAAGGACACTCTATCCAATGATCAACACCAGTTTCGACCCTTTTTTATTTTTTAAATATATTGGTATGAATTTCAGAGAGGAAGGGAAAAGGAGAGAGAGAGAGAAGCATAAGTGATGACAGAGAACCTTTGATCTGCTGCCTCCTGTACGTTGCACCTTAGGGATCGACCTGGTGCCCTGACCCGGGAGTCGAACCATGACCTCCAGGTTCATAGATCAACACTTAACCACTGGGCCATGCTGGCTGGATTACTTTCTGCCTTTAAATGGCTCTAAGACTGTGCAAAATCTGGTTATTTTGATGTAGTCCCATTTATTTGTTTTCTCTTTAGTTTTTCATTGCCGTCGGAGCTGTATCGGTGAAGAAATTGCAGTGGCACATGCCTGAGATTTGGCTGCCTGTGGATTCCTGGAATATTTTGATGGTTTCCTGTCTTCTATTTAAGTCCATCATCCGTTTTGAGTTCATTTTTGTGTATGCTGTAACTTGGTGGTCTAGTGTATCCCAGGAAACGAGAAACAGCGGTCTGGAAGGATATGTGCACCCTGTGTACATGGCGGCACCGTGTACAATAGCTGAGGTTCGGAAACAGCCTGTGGGCAGATGAGTGGATTAGAACACTGTGGTCCATCTACACAACGGAAGGTCAGGCTGCAGTGAAAACGAAGGAATCCTTACCATTTGCAGCAGCATGGATGGAACTGGAGAGCATTATGTGAAGCGAAATAAGCCAGTCGGGGAAAGATAAATATCACATGATCTCATTCATTTGTGACATAGGATGATCAACATAAACGGATGAACAAAAACAGATCAAGACACAGAGAGCACGGATCAGACTGTATAACCTCAGAGTGAAGGTAGGGGAAGTTGGGGGTAAGGGATAAGGGTCAATCACATGACTTGTCTGCATGCGTATAAGCCTAAGCAAGGTACCCGGACACCAGGGCTGAGGTCATGAGAGCGGGCGACAATACTCAACCCCTGGGCCACGCTGGCCGGGCTCACTTTCTCCTTTTAAAAGGCCCTGTCGCTTTGCAAAAACTTGTTATTTCTATGTAGTCACACTTGTTTATTGTCTCTTTAGTTTCCATTGCCCTCGGAGCTGTATCGGTGAAGAAATTGCTGGGGCACATGCCTGAGATTTGGCTGCCTGGGGATTCCTGGAATATTTTTATGGTTTCCTGTCTTTTGTCTTAGTCCTTCATCGGTTTTGATCTTATTTTTGTTTATGGTGTAAGTTGGTGGTCTGGTTTATCCCAAGAAACGAGAAACAGCAATCAGAAAGGATATGTGCAACCCTGTGAACATGGCAGCAGAGTGTACAATAGCTGAGATTTGGAAACAGCCTGTGGGCAGATGAGTGGATCAGAACACTGTGGTCCATCTACACAACGGAAGGCCAGGCTGCAGTAAAAAGAAGGAATCCTGACCATTTGCAGCAGCATGGATGGAAATGGAGAGCATTATGTGAAGTGGAATAAGCCAGTCGGGCAAATATAAATATCTCATGATCTCACTCATTTGTGGCATAGAATGATCAACCTAAACGGATGAAGAAAAACAGATCCAGAGACAGAGAAGCATCGATCACACCTTCTAATCTCAGAGGGAATGTAGAGGAGGGTGGAGTCAACCATAGGACTTGTTCGCATGCATATAAGCCTAACCAAGGGACCCAGACACCAGGGATGAAGTCATCATCCGGGAATGGGTGGTAGGAGAAATGGGGAATGAGGACACACATGTAATCCCTTAATCAATAAGGAAAAAATAAAAGGCTCTGGCAGCTCTGAGCTAATCCTTTCAGTCTGTAGCCCGACACACTACTCAGTCTGTAGCCCGACACTCTACCCAGTGAGCAAACTGGTTTCGGCTCTTGCTGCTTTTAATATTCTCTGTTTGTCTTTTGCTCTTGGTATTTTACTAAAAAAAAAAACAAAAAAAAAACAGGTTATGAACTAATAGAACCAACTAATTAGTATAGCAGACCGTAGTGTCTTTATGTTGGATAGGGGTCTCTCCCTTCCCCCTTACCTTCCGTAGTACTTCTGAATTTAAATTCTTTTTTGTTTAAAGTAATACATCTGTCTCCTCCCAGTCCCACCGCCTTTGACCTTTCCCAGGCCACTCCCAACCCCCACCTTCTGTAATATTGCTTAAACATTTCTTCATGCAGCAGGGAATGCAGATAAGGTCAGAATAATTCAAAACAAAAATCAAAATATACATGCCCTTTGAGGCTGGATAAACTATACTGTCGTGTAACCTTAATAAGGAAGGACTTGAGATCAGCCTTCTGTGTCATAAACAACCTTCTTTGGTCAAACCAGACATGAGTGGCAAAAGCCTTGCCCTTCCATTTCCTTGTGGCCCATGGCTGCTTCTATGCGACAACTATAGAGATGGACATGTCAGAGGACCATACAGCCCTCCTAAAATATGCACTACCTCGCCCTAGGTGGTTTGGCTCAGTGGAGAGAGCAGAGGCCTGCAGACTGAAGGGTTCCCGGTTCAATCCAGGGAAAGGCACATGCCTGGGTGGCATGTTCTATCCCCAGCAGGGGGCCTGCAGGAGGGAGCTGAGCAGTGATTCTCTCATCGTTGATGTTTCTCTCTCTCTCAGAAAGGATATGTGCACCCTGTGTACATGGCAGCACTGTGTACAATAGCGGAGATTTGGAACCAGCCTGTGGGCAGATGAGTGGATCAGAACACTGTGGTGCATCAACACAATGGAATGCAAGATGCAATGAAAAGGAAGGAATCCTTACCATGTGCAGCAGCATGGATGGAACTGGAGAGCATTATACTGAACGAAATAAGCCAGTCGGGGAAAGATAAATATCACACAAATATTTATCATTTGTGACATAGAATGATCAATATAAACAGATAAACAAAAACAGATCCGGAGACAGAGAAGCATAGATTAGACCGTCTAACCTCAGAGGGAAGGTAGGAATATGGGGTTAAGGAGGAGGGGTCAACCACAGGACTTGTGTGCATGCATATAAGCCTAACCAGGGGACACAGACACCAGGGATGAGGTCATGAGCAGGGGTGGGGTGGTGGTGGCGGAGGAATGGGGGAATGAGGACACATATGTAATCACTTCATCACTATCGAAAAAATAAAAGGTCTCTCAGCTCTGAGCTAATCCTTTCAGTCTGCAGGTGGATGCTCTATCCAATGAGCAACACCGGTTTTGGCTCTCCTTTTATTTTTTAAATATGTTGTTATTGATTTCAGAGAGGAAGGGAAAAGGAGAGAGAGAGAGAAGCATCAGTGATGAGAAAGAACCTTTGATCCGCTGCCTCCTGCACGTCCCACCCTGGGGTTCGACCTGGTTCCCTGACCAGGGAGTCGAACTGTGACCTCCAGGTTCATAGGTCAACACTCAACCATTGGGCCAGGCTGGCCGGGCTCACTTTCCCCTTTTAAAAGGCTCTGTTGCTGTGAAAAACTTGTTATTTTGATGTAGTCACACTTGTTTATTGTCTCTTTAGTTTCCATTGCCCTCGGAGCTGTATCGGTGAAGAAATTGTAGTGGCACACGCCTGAGATTTGGCTGCCTGTGGATTCCTGGAATATTTGGATGGTTTCCTGTCTTGTGTCTAAGTCCATCATCCGTTTTAAGTTTATTTTGGTGTATGGTGTTACTTGGTGGTCTAGAGTATCCCAGGAAATGAGAAACAGCGGTCTGAAAGGATATGTGTACCCCTGTGTACATGGCGGCACCGTGTACAATAGCTGATATTTGGAACCAGCCTGTGGGCAGATGAGTGGATCAGAACACTGTGGTGCATCTACACAATGGAAGGCCAGGCTGCAGTGAAAACGAAGGAATCCTTACCATTTGCAGCAGCATGGATGGAAGTGGAGAGCATTATGCAAAGTGAAATAGTCGGAGAAAGATAAATATCTCATGATCTCACTCATTTGTGAAATAGAATGATCAACATAAACGGATGAACAAAACAGATGTGGAGATAGATACGCATTGATCAGACCATCTAACCACAGAGAGAAGGTAGGAACAGATAGGGAAAGGGGTCAACCACAGGACTTGTGTGCATGCATATAAGTCTAATTAAGGGACCCAGACACCAGGGTGAGGTCATGAGTGAGGAAGTGGTGGTGGTGGTTGGGGAACGGGGGAATGAGGACACACATGTAATCCCTCAATCAATAAGGAAAAAATAGCCAAAACTGGTTTGGCTCGGTGGATGGAGCATCAGCCTGCGGACAGTTAGAAACATCGATGTGTGAGAAACATTGATCCAGCTGCCCTTGCACACCCCCTAATGGAGTTGTGCCTGCAACCAAGGTACATGCCCCCGATCGGCATGGAACCTGGGACCATGTAGTCCGTAGGCCGATGCTCCATTCACTGAGCCAAACGGTTTCAGCTCTCCTTTTATTTTTTTAAAATATATTGATACTGATTTCAGAGAGGAAGGGAGAAGGAGTGAGAGAGAAGCACCAGTGATGAGACAGAACCAATGATCTGCTACCTCCTGCAAGCCCCACTTTGAGCATTGAGCTGGTGTCCTGACTAGGGAGACAAACCTTGACTTCCAGGTTCATGGGTCAACACTCAACCACTGGGACACGCTGGCTGGGCTCACTTTTCCCTTTTAAAAGGCCCTGTCTCAGTGCAAAAACTTGTTACTTCGATGTAGTCACACTTGTTTGTTGTCTCTTTAATTTCCATTGCCCTCGGAGTTGTATCGGTGAAGAAATTGCTGGGGCAGATGCCTGAGATTTTGCTGCCTGTGGATTCCTGGAATATTTTGAAGATTTCCAGTCTTCTTTTTAAGTCATTCATTTGTTTTGAGTTTATTTTTTTGAATGGGGTAAGTAGGTGGACTAGTTTATCCCAAGAAACGAGAAATAGCGATCAGAAGGATATGTGCACCCTGTGTACTTGGAAGCACAGTGTACAATTCTGAGATTTGGAAACAGCCTGTGGGCACAGGAGTGGATCAGAAAACTTTGGTCCATCTACACAACGGAAGGCCAGGCTGCAGTGAAAACGAAGGAATCCTTACCATTTGCAGCAGCATGGATGGAACTGAGTGCATTATGTGAAGCGAAATAAGCCAGTCGGGGAAAGAAAAATACCTCATGATCTCACTCATTTGTGAAATGTATTGATCAAGTTAAATGGTTGAACAAAAACAGATCCAGAGACAGAGAAGCATCTCTCAGACCTTCTAACCTCAGAGTGAAGGTAGGGCGAGGATGGGGGTAAGAGGGAGGGGTCAACCTCAGGACTGCATATAAGCTTAATGGATGAACACAGACACCAGAGGTGAGGTCATGAGCAGGGAAGGGGTGGGGGGGGTGGAGGTGGGGGAATGAGGACACACATGTAATACCTTAACCAATAAGGAAAAAATAAAAGGCTCTGTCAGCTCTGAGCTAATCCTTTCAATCTGCAGGGCGACGCTCTATACAGTGAGCCAAATCGGTTTTCGCTCTTGCTGCATTTAATATTCTCTGTTTGTCTTTTGCTCTTGGTATTTGACTAAAAAACAAACAAACCAGGTTACGGTCCAATAGAATCGACTAATCAGTATAGCAGACAATAGAGTCTTTATGTTGGATGGGAGTTTCTCCCTTCCCCCTTACTTGTAATATTTTTTAATCTAAATTTTTTATTGTTTAAAGTATTTCATCTGTCTCCTCCCACTCCCACCCACGTTGACCTCTCCCCTTCCGCTCCCAACCCTCACCTTCTGTAATATTGCTTAAACATTCCTTCATTCAGCATGGAACGCAAGTAAACTCAAAATAATTAACAACAAAAATCAAAATATACATGCCTTTCCAAGCTGAATATGTAACCATAATAAGCAATGAGCTGAGATGAACCTCCCAGGTCAGAAACAATCTTCCTTGGTCAAACCAGACATGAGTGGCTAAAGCTTTGCTGGGAGGAGAGCCGTGCCCTTCCATTTCCATGTGGCCCATGGCTGCTTCCACTTGGCCACTGCAGAGATGGACACGACACAGAGACCAGACGGCCCTCCTAAAATATGTCCTACCTCGCCCTAGCTGGTGTGACTCAGTGGAGAGAGCAGAGGCCTGCAGATTGAAGGGTGCCTGGTTCAAATCCAGTCAAGGGCACATGCCTGGGTGGCAGGTTCCATGCCCAGCAGGGAGCCTGTAGAGGGAGCTGATCAGGGATTCTCTCTCATCGTTGATGTTTCTATCTCTCTCAGAAAGAATATGTGCACCCTGTGTACATGGCGGCACCGTGTACAATAGCTGAGATTTAGAAACAGCCTGTGGGCAAATGAGTGGATCAGAACACTGTGGTGCATCTACACAACGGAAGGCCAGGCTGCAGTAGGAAAGGAGGAATCCTGACCATTTGCAGCAGCGTGGATGGAACTGGAGAGCGTTATGTGAAGCGAAATAAGCCAGTCGGAGAAAAATAAATACCACATAATCTCACTCATTTGTGACATAGAATGATCAAAATAAACACATGGACAGAAACAGATCCACAAAGAGAGAAGCATCCATGATACTGTCTACCCTCAGCGGAAAGGTAAGGGGGAGATGGGAATAAGGGGGAGGGGTTAACCATTGGGACTTGTGTGCATGCATATAAGTCTAACCAAGGGTCACAAGACACCAGGGGTTAAGTAATGAGCGGGGCAGATTATTGGGGGAATAGAGGAATGAGGACACATATGTAATCCCTTAATCAATAGAAAAAAATAAAAGGCTCTGTCAGTTGTCAGCTAATGCTTTCAGTCTGCAGGCTGACACTCTATCCAACGAGCCAAACCGGGTTCGGCTCTCCTTTTATTTTTTAAATATATTGGTATTGATTTCAGAGAGGAAAGGAGAGAGAGAGAGAGAGAGAGAGAGAGAGAGAGAGAGAGAGAGAGAGAGGTTAGTGATGAGAGAGAACCATTGATCCGCTGCCTCCTGTATGATTCTCCCTGGGTGAGGTTCATAGGTCAACACTCAACCACTGGGCCATGCTGGCCGGGCTCACTCCTTTTAATAGGCTCTGTGGCTGTGAAAAACTTGTTACTTTGATGTAGTTACACTTGTTTATTGTCTCCTTAGCTTCCATTGCCCTCGGAGCTGTATCGGTGAAAACATTGCTGGGGCATATACCTGAGATTTTCTGCCTGTGGATTTCTGGAATATTTTGATGGTTTCCTGTCTTCTAAGTCCTTCATCCGAATTGAGTTTATTTTTGTATATGTTGTAAGTTGGTGGTCTGGTTTATCCCAAGAAATGAGAAACAGCGATCAGAAAGAATATGTGTACCTTGTGTACATGGCGGCTCCGTGTACAATAGCTGAGATTTGGAAACAGCCTGTGGGCAGATGAGTGGATCAGAACACTGTGGTGGATCTACACAATGGAAGGCCAGGCTGCAGTAAAAAAGAAGGAATCTTTGCCATTTGCAGTAGCATGGATGGAACTGGAGAGCGTTATGTGAAGTGAAATAAGCCAGTCCGGAAAGATAAATATCACATGATGTCACTCATTTGTGACATAGAATGATCAACATAAACGGATGAACAGAAACTGATGCGGAGACAAAGAAGCATCAATCAGACCATCTAACCAGAGAGAGAAGGTAGGAAGACAATGGAAAAGGGGTCAACCACAGGACTGTGTGCATGCATATAAGTCTACCCAAGGGTCACAAAACACCGGGTGTGAGGTCATGAGCCGGGGTGGGGTGGTGGTGGTTGGGCAATGAGAACACATATGTAATTCATTAATCAATAAGGGAAAAATAAACGGCTCTGTGAGTTCTCAGCCAATCCTTTCAGTCTCTAGAAGGACACTCTATCCAATGATCAACACCAGTTTCGACCCTTTTTTATTTTTTAAATATATTGGTATGAATTTCAGAGAGGAAGGGAGAAGGAGAGAGAGAGAGAAGCATAAGTGATGAGAGAACCTTTAATCTGCTGCCTCCTGTATGTCGCACCTTGGGGATCGACCTGGCGTCCTGACCAGGGAGTAGAACCGTGACCTCAAGGTTCATAGGTCAACACTCAACCACTGGGCTATGCTGGCTGGATCACTTTCTGCCTTTAAAAGGCCCTAAGAGTGTGCAAAATCTGGTTATTTTGATGTAGTCCCTCTTGTTTCTTTTCTCTTTAGTTTTCATTGCCCTTGGAGCTGTATTGGTGAAGAAATTGCAGTGGCACATGCCTGAGATTTGGCTGCCTGTGGATTCCTGGAATATTTGGATGGGCTCCTGTTTTCTGTCTAAATCCATCATCCGTTTTGAGTTTATTCTTGTGTATGGTGTAAGTTGGTGGTCTAGTGTATCCCAGGAAACGAGAAACAGCGATCAGAAAGGATATGTGCACCCTGTGTACATGGCGGAACCGTGTACAATAGCTGAGATTTGGAAACAGCCTGTGGGCAGATGAGTGGATCAGAACACTGTGGTTCATCTACACAACGGAAGGCCAGGCTGCAGTAAAAACGAAGGAATCCTTACATTTGCAGCAGCATGGATGGAACTGGAGAGCATTATGTGAAGCGGAATAAGCCAGTCGGAGAAAGATAAATATCTCATGATCTCACTCATTTGTGACATAGAATGATCAACATAAACAGATGAACAAAAACAGATCCAGAGACAGAGAAGCATCGATCAGACCTCCTAACCTCAGAGCGAAGGTAGGGGAGGATGGGGGTAAGAGGGAGGGGTCAACCACAGGACTGCATATAAGCTTAACTGATGGACATGGACACCAGAGGTGAGGTCATGAGCGGGAAAAGGGTGGTGGTGGTGGAATGGGGGAATGAGGACACACATGTAATACCTTAACCGGTAAGGAAAAAATAAAAGGCTCTGTCAGCTCTGAGCTAATCCTTTCAGTCTGCAGGGCTACGCTCTATCCAGTGAGCCAATCCGGTTTCGGCTCTTGCTGCATTTAATATTCTCTGTTTTAATTTTGCTCTTGGCATTTGACTAAAAAATAAAGAAACCAGGTTACGGACCAATAGAATCAACTAATCAGTATAGCAGACAATAGAGTCTTTATGTTGGATGAGAGTTTCTCCCTTCCCCCCCACTTGTAATATTTTTTAATCTAAGTTTTTATTGTTTAAAGTATTTCATCTGTCTCCTCCCACTCCCACCCAAGTTGACCTCTCCCCTTCTGCTCCCAATCCTCATACAGCATGGAACGCAGTAAGCTCAAAATAATTAACAACAAAAATCAAAATATACATGCCTTTCCAAGCTGATATTTAACCATAATAAGCAACGAGCTGAGATGAACTTCCCGGGTCAGAAACAGCCTTTCTTGGTCAAACCAGACATGTGTGGTAAAGCTTTGCTGGAAGGACAGCCATGCCCTTCCTTTTCCATGTGGCCCATGGCTGCTTCCACGTGGCCACTGCAGAGAAGAACACGACACAGAGACCAGACGGCCCTCCTAAAATATGTCCTACCTCGCCCTCGCTGGTTTTGCTCAGTGGAGAGAGCAGAGTCCTGCCGATTGAAGGGTGCCTGGTTCAAATCCAGTCAAGGGCACATGCTGGGTGGCAGGTTCCATCCCCAGCAGGGGGCCTGTAGGAGGCAGCTGATCAGTGATTCTCTCTCATCGTTGATGTTTCTATCTCTCTCAGAAAGGATATGTGCACCCCTGTGTACATGGCGGCTCAGTGTACAATAGCTGAGATTTAGAAACAGCCTGTGGGTAGATGAGTGGATTAGAAAACTCTTGTACGTCAACACAACGGAAGGCCAGGCTGCAGTAAAAAGAAGGAATCTTTACATTTGCAGCAGCATGGATGGAACTGGAGAGCATTATGTGAAGTGGAATAAGCCAGTCGGGGAAAGATAAATATCACATGATCTCACTCATTTGTGACATAGAATGATCCACATAAACACATGGATTGAAACAGATCCAGAGACAGAGAAGCATCGATCAGACCCTCTAACCTCAGAAGGAAGATAGAGGAGATGGGGGAAGGGGGAGGAGTCAGCCACAGGACATGTGTGCCTGCATATAAGCCTAACCCAGGGACCTAGACACTAGATGTGAGGTCATGAGTGGGGGTGGGGTAGGGGTTTTGGGGAAACGGGGAATGAGGACACACATGTAATCCCTTAATCAATAAAAAAAAATAAAATAAAAGGCTCTATCAGCTCTCAGCCAATCCTTTCATTCTGCAGGCTGACACTCTATCCAGTGAGCCAAACTGGTTTCGGGTGCTTTTACTTTTTAAATATATTGGTATTGATTTCAGAGAGGAAGGGAGAAGAAGAGAGAGAGAGAAGCATCGGTGATGAGAGAGAACCATTGATCCGCTACCTCCTGTATGCTTCACTCTGAGCATTGAGCTGGTGCTCTGATCAGGGAGTCGTACCCTGACCTCCAGGTTCATAGATCAACAGTCAACCCCTGGGCCATGTTGGCCGGGCCCACTTACTCCTTTGAAAAGGCTCTGTCTCGGTGCAAAAACTTGTTATTTTGATGTAGTCACACTTGATTATTGTCTCTTTATTTTCCATTTTCCTCGGAGCTGTATCGGTGAAGACATGCTGGGCCAGATGCCTGAGATTTTGCAGCCTGTGGATTCCTGGAATATTTGGATGGGTTCCTGTCTTCCATCTAAGTGCTTCATCCGAATTGATTTTATATTTGTGTGTATGGTGGAAGTTCATGGTCTGGTTTATCCCAAGAAACGAGAAACAGCGATCAGAAAGAATATGTGTACCCCTGTGTACATGGCGGAACCGTGTACAATAGCTGAGATTTGGAAACAGCCTGTGGGCAGATGAGTGGATCAGAACACTGTGGTGCATCTACACAACGGAAGGCCAGGTTGCAGTAAAAACGAAGGAATCCTTACCATTTGCAGCAGCATGGATGGAACTGGAGAGCGTTATGTGAAGCGAAATAAGCCAGTCGGAGAAAGATAAATATTTCATGATCTCACTCATTTGTGATATAGAATGATCAACATAAACGGATGAACAAAAATAGATGAGAGAAAGAAGCATCGATGAGACCATCAAACCACAGAGAGAAGGTAGGAAAAGATAGGGAAAGGGGTCAACCACAGGACTGTGTGTATGCATATAAACCTAACTGAGGGTCACAAGACACCAGGGGTGAGTTCATGAATGGGTGTGGGGTGGTGGTGGTGGTGAGGGGTCCGGGGAATAAGGACACATATGTAATTCCTTAATCAGTAAGGAAAAAATAAAAGGCTCTGTCAGTTCACAGCTAATACTTTCAGTGTCCAGGCCGATGCTCTATCCAATGAGCAACATCGGTTTCGGCTCTCCTTTTATTTTTTAAATACAGTGATACCTCGAGATACCAGTTTAATTCGTCCCATAACCTTGAGGCGTGGGAAACTATGAGATCTCGAGTCACGATAAACTGGTGGGTCATGTGCACCTGGCTGATCCGTGAGATTACTGTATCTCAAATGTTGCTCATATTTCAAAGCAAAAATTGCTCTCTCGACGGCTCGTATCGCAAAAATCTCGTCTGTTAGGGCACTCGTATCTCGAGGTACCACTGTATATTGGTATTTATTTCAGAGAGGAAGTGAGAAGGAGAAAGAGAGAGAAGCATCAGTGATGAGAGAGAACCATTCATCCGCTGCTTCCTGCTCGCCCCACCATGGGGATGGACCTGGTGCCCTGACCAGGGAGTCGAACCGTGACCTCCAGGTTCATAGAACAACACTCAACCCCTGTGCCATGCTGGCCGGGCTCACTTTCTCCTTTTAAAAGGCTCTGTGGCTGTGCAAAAACCTGTTATTTTCATGTAGTCACACTTGTTTATTTTCTCTTTAGTTTCCATTGCCCTCGGAGGTGTATGGGTGAAGAAATTTCTGGGGCACAGGCCTGAGACTTGGCTGCCTGTGGATTCCTGTATTATTTTTGTGGCTTCCTGTCTTCCATCTAAATCCTTCAACCGTTTTGAGTTTTTTTTTTGTGTGTGTGTATGGGGTAAGTAGATGGTCTAGTTTTTCCCAAGAAATGAGAAAGAGCGATCTGAAAGGATATGTGCACCCCTGTGTACATGGCGGCACAATTTACAGTCACTGAGATTTGGAAACAGCCTGTGGGCAGATGAGTGGATCAGAACACTGTGGACGATCTACACAACGGAAGGCCAGGCTGCAGTAAAAACGAAGGAATCCTTACCATTTGCAGCAGCATGGATGGAACTGGAGAGCGTTATGTGAAGCGAAATAAGCCAGTTGGGGAAAGATAAATATCACATGACCTCGCTCATTTGTGACATAGAATGATCCACATAAATGGATGAACAAAAACAGAGACAGAGAAGCATCGATCAGACCTTCTAACCTCAGAGCGAAGGTAGGGGAGGATGGGGGTAAGAGGGAGGGGTCAACCACAGGACTGCATTTAAACTGAATCAACGGACACAGACACCAGAGGTGAGGTCATGAGCAGGGAAGGGGTGGGGGTGGGGGAATGGGGGAATGAGGACACAAATGTAATATCTTAATAAGGAAAAATAATAGGCTCTGTCAGCTCTCAGCTAATCCTTTCAGTCTGCAGGCCGACACTATGCAGTGAGCCAATCTGGTTTCTGCTCTTGCTGGTTTTAATATTCTCTGTTTGTCTTTTGCTCTTGGGATTTTATTAAAAAAAACCCACCAGTTTATGGACAAATAGAATCAACTAATCAGTATGGCAGAACATAGTGTCTTTATGTTGGATGATGGGCGTCTCTCCCTTCCCCCTTACCTGTAATATATTTTTATTTAAAATTTTTATTGTTTAAAGCATTACATCTTTCTCCTCCCACTCCCACCCACCTTGACCTCTCCCCCGGCCGCTCCCAACCCTCACCTTCTGTAATATTGCTTAAATATTCCTCCATACAGCATGGAATACAGAGAAACTCAAAATAATTAACAATAAAAATTAAAATATACATGCCTTTCCAGGCTGGATTTGTAACCATAATAAGCAATGAGCTGAGATGAACCCCCCGGGTCAGAAACAACCATCTTTGGTCAAACCAGACATGAGTGGCTAAAGCTTTGCTGGAAGGACAGCCATGCCCCTCCATTTCCATGTGGCCCATGGCTGCTTACATGTGGCCACTGCAGAGAAGGACATGTCACAGGACCATATAGCCCTCCTAAAATATGCACTACCTCGCCCTCGCTGTTGTGGCTCAGTGGAGAGAGCAGAGGCCTGCAGACTGAAGGGTCCCTTTTTCAGATCCAGTCAAGGGCACATCCCTGGGTGGCAGGTTCCATCCCCAGCAGAGTCCTGCAGGAGGGAGCTAATCAGTGGTTCTCTCTCATCGTTGATGTTTCTATCTCTCAAAAGGATATGTGCTCCCCTGTGTACATGGCAGCACCGTGTACAATACCTGAGATATGGAAACAACCTGTGGGCAGATGAGTGAATTCGAACACTGTGGTCCATCTACACAGTGGAAGGCCAGGCTGCAGTAAAAAAGAAGGAATCCTTACCTTCGATCAGACCCTCTAACCTCAGAGGGAAGGTAGGGGGAGAGTGGGGGTAGGTGGAGGGGTCAACTCCAGGACTTTTGTGCAGGCCTATAACCCTAACCAAGGGACCCAGACACCAGGGGTGAGGTCAGAAACGGTGTGTGTGTGTGTGTGTGTGTGTGTGTGTGTGTGTGGTGTTGGGGTAACGGGAATGAGGACACACATGTAATCTCTTAATCAATACCGAAAAATTAAAAGGCTCTGTCCGCTCTCAGCTAATCCATGGTGAGCGCAGGTCCCACTGGACTCTTCTCGACTGCGATGGCAGCTGCCCTGCCCGCCTCCACGGCTGTGTGGCTTCTCCACGGACAGCAATCGGGCTCCACGCCGGGATCTGCATCGGAGCCCCCACTGCGCGCTCGGACGGGACACCGGAGGCCCCTGCTGCAGAGAGATCTGGGTCTCGCCCTCCTGCCTCCTCGCTCCTGCAGGTTTGGGGGTCTGGCGGTGAGTCTGCTCTGAGCCAGTGCTCTTCCCACTCATTATTCTGGGGGTGCTCTCTGGTGCCCGGTTTGGGTCTCGGACTCCTGGGAAAAGTTGTCTTCTAGAAAGGAGGCTCTTCCTGACTCCCCCTTTCTTGTGGGGTTCATCATCCCCTGACTGCTGGGCGGGAGGAACTGAGTTCTCCTCCCGGTACTGTGAGAAATTGGGAGATAAGTGATATCACATTGTGTTTGTGTGAGGGGGGAGCAGCTGAGTGCACAGGTGTGTACAGTGTGAGATGATTATCAATGCCTTTTATTAACAGCCACCACCAAACATGGTTACAGGGCTGCTGTTTTCTTCTTATGATGAGAACTTATGTTGTAGTGGCTACTCCTCAACCAGGGATATTTTTCTATTGATTTTCTTTAGAGAAAGCAGAAGCGAGAGGGAGACACCGAGAGAGAAAACCATCGGTGTGAGAGAGACACAGCGACTGGCTGCCTCCCTCACATGCCTTAACCAGGGCCAGTAATTGAGGCCACGACCGAGGTCCATGTCTTGACCAGCATCGAAATTGGGCCCCTTCAGTCCACGGGCCCACGCTCTGCCCACGGAGCCCATGGGCCAGGGCATGAGGAGGCTCTGGAGATGTTCTCTGGTCACTTTCAGTGATAAAACGCAGGTGGTTACCTGTGGTCACCGCGCTGTGCGTTACAGCTCAGGATCATGTCACACCTGGGAGCTTGTGCCTTCTGAGTTCCTTCACCCATTTCAAAGCCCCCACCTCCCCCACAGACACACCTCTTGCAAGCACCAGTCTGTTCTCCAGGTGGTTTTTAAAAAATTTATTTAACTCCACAACTAAGTTGAGTTGGTACACTGCCCCTGACTTATTTCACTTCAATGCCTTCGAAGTCCGTCCACTTCCTGTTACAAATGGCAGGATTTCCTTCCGTTTTTCTTGTTTTTAAAAATATATTTTAATGATATGTTTTCAGAGAGGAAGTGTGAGGGATAGGTAGTTAGAAACATCGATGAGAGAGAAACATTGACCAGCTACCTCTTGTACACCCCCTACTGGGGATGTGCCCGCAACCAAGGTACATGCCCTTGAGTGGAATGTAACCTGGGACCGTTTTTCTGAAGGCCGACGCTCTATCCACGGAGCCAAACCAGTCAGGGCAGGATTTCCCTCTTTTTTTACAATAAAACACACACACACACACACACACACACACACACACACACACACTCCCTCACCCACAAATGGAAACTTAGGGTTACTTCCATGTCTTGGCTGTAGCGCACATAGGTTTCTGAGGTGGTGGCTTTTAGTTTTTCCAGATATATTCCCAGAAGGAGCATTGCTAGATCCTATGGTAGTTCTATTTTTTAAAAATATATTTTTATTGATTTCAGAGAGGAAGGGAGAGGGAGAAAGGGATAGAAACATCGATGACAGAGAATCACGCTTGGCTGCCTCCTGCTCACCCTCCACCTGGGATGGAGCCCATGTGTGCCCTGACCGGGAATCAAACAGTAAC
>PVJN01022499.1:0-33347 GCA_004026805.1 Lasiurus borealis | reverse complement strand
AAAATGTATTTATAAATGACAAATATTGTATAAAAACATAATAAAAGAGAATGTAAAGGAATAAACTGGTTTTATAAAGTGTATTTACCTACTCGTTACACTCTTAATGCTACACTTTATCCCTAAACTGAATGTAACTTAACTAATCTTCACTGAACTTAATTGCTACTGGTCTTTGCATTTTTGGCCGATTTAAAAACAAACAAAAAAAACGTGTCCAACAAGGTTTGCCTCTTTCTCCCTTTCAGAATGTGTCTGAAATGGGTGAGGCAAGTTTCATTGAACAGCTCCGATCCACAACCAGTAGCAACTTTTTCGGGGTGTTTCTTTTCCACAAAGTGTGACACCCTCTCCCACATTCCTAAGATCTCCTTTATCTCACTTGTAGAGATCTCCACCTCTGGCTCCTCCTCGAAACCAATTTCTTGGAGAACCTCCGCTTGTTGCTGAGACTGCAACTCTTGTAACTCCTCCGTGGTAAGTTCCAGAGAGGGCTCCTCGACGAGCTCATTCACGTCTCTCTCATCCACCTCCAGGCCCAGGGATTTTCCCAGAGACACTATCTCCTCCTCCACTGGCACCTCGGGTTCGAATCCTTCAAAGGTCCTTTCAGCTACAGCCTCAGGCCACAGCTTCTTCTATGCAGAGGTCAAAGTCCTCATTGTAACACCCAGCCAGGCCTGATCAATAATTCTGAGGCATATCACGATGTTAAAGTGGTTCTTCCAGAACTCTCGAAGGGTGAGGTTTGTGTTCTCCGTCACCTCAAAGCAGCGCCGGAACAGGTGCTTGATGTACAGCTTTAAAATTAGAAATCACCTCCTGATCCATGGGCTGCAGGATATGAGTGGTGTTGGGAGGTAGGTAGACAACCTTTATAAACTTGAACTCTTCGAGGAGTTCATCTTCGAGGTTCGGTGGGTGAGCAGGAGCATTTTCGAGGACAAGGAGGGCTTGCATGGTTAGGTTGTTTTCCTGTAGATATTTCTTAACAGAAGGGCCGAAAACCAGTTTACCCACTCCACAAAGAACTGCCTGGTGACCCATGCCTTCGGGTTTGCCCTCCACATAACTTGGAGTTTATGTTTTAAAATAAGTTAAAACATAAGTTTATAAGTTTATCTTTTAAAATCTTATGTGACTTCAAGACTCTGGGGTTTTCTGAATGGTATTCGAGCAGAGGCTTGATCTTGCAGTCGCCACTCACATTGGCGCAAGTGCGAGAGTTAGCCTATCCTTCATAGGTTTGTGGCCTGGCATCGCCTTCTTCTCTACCATTATATAAGTCCTATTCGGCATCTTCTTCCAGAAAAGCCCTGTCTTGTCACAGTTGAAGACTTGCTGGGGGATATATCCTTTGGCTTCTATTAGTTCGGAAAAAGTTTTGAGGTAATCCTCAGCTGCCTTCACATCCAAACTTGCTGCCTCACCATGCCTGACGATGGAGTGAATGCTGGACCTTTTCCTGAAGTTATCAAACCAGCCTCTACTGGCTTTAAATGAGTCTTTCGATGCTTCGTCCGTGGAAGTGCAAGGGGTCTGCTCTAGCAAATCACCATAAATCGCTTGTGCCTTCTCGCATATGATGCCCTGTGTCAATGTATCTCCTTTAAGCTGCTTTTCTGTCACCCACACTACCAGTAGATTCTCCTCTTTTCATGGAGAGAGTTACGGAGCTTAGAAATTATTGTAACGTCCTTAGCTGGCATTATACCCTTTATCGACTCTTTCTGTTTAAGCACAGTGCATATCGCTGAAGTACTACGCCCGTATTGCCTCGCCAAGTCAGTCACTCACACACCTTGCTCATATTTTTCTATGATTTCACACTTTAATTCAATAGACATCATCCTCTTCTGAGCACTGACCTTTCCACTCGCTTTCTTCGGACCCATGGTTATAAAAAGAAATGTGATAAAGTATGTAAATGCACAAAATATGCTTCAACAACGAGGTAAACAAGCACACTGACTGGGGCATGGGAAACTATGAGACGCTCGAATCTCGGTAAACTGGTGGGTTGTGTGCAGCCGGCCGATCTGCGCGATTACTCGTATCTCAAATGTTGCTCGTATTTCAAAGCAAAAAATCGCTTGCTCGATAGTTCGTATCTCAAAAATCTCATATGTTAGGGCACTCGTACCTTGAGGTACCACTGTATAAGTAATTTTTTCAAAATGATCCTTTAAAATTGGCAATCCATGGTATATAGATTGACCAGAATATTGAACTAGCATAATAAATATAAGTGGTAATACTGAGTAACCGAGAGTTTTAAATAATTTGAGAATTTCTTCCATAATTTGTAACTACCAAATTAACAGTATTCATAGTTCAATTTCATAAAATTATATTACTTTACCCCCAATTTCTAACAAATTCATGTTTATTTTGAAGAATATACATATACACATATACTTATAAAATTCTTGTCACTTGGTTTTCCACACAGAGTTGGTGTGAAGGAGAGGTTGAAAGCTAATTTTGAGGTATGTTTTGACAGATGGTTCTGTTTTGGCTTACTTGCTATTGTATATTGGCATGTTACTTAGCCCCTCTGAGCTCCAGTCCTCATCTGCAATATATTGTCAAACATATAAGATTTTTTTTGTGTGAGAATTAAATGAAACTAAACCATTTAGCATAATACCAGGTACATGTGTAAATATCTAAATGAGCTGTTATTATTTTAGAAATAATCTTCTTTTGGCCACACACATTTTTAAATATGTTTTTCTATTGATTTCAGAGAGAGGAAGGGAGAAGAAAAGAGAGATAGAAATATCAATGATGAGAGAGAATCATCAATCAGCTGCCTCCTGTATGGCCCCCACTGGAGATCAAACCCACAACCTGGACATGTGCCCCAACCCAGAATTGAAATATGACCTCCTGGTTAATGGGTCAAACCCCAACCACTGAACCATACCAACTGGGCCACAAACATTTGATCCATTTGCTAACATATTGCATTCAGTATAACCAATATAAATGTTATTAAATGATATTTCCTCTATAGCCTTGAAAGCAAATTTCCCAAACTCTATTTTGAAAGATACCAAACTGATAAAATAATTGAAGAAATAGTACAGTGAAAATTCATTTATATCTTACTCAGATTCACTAATTAACATTTTGCCACATGTTCTTGCTTTCTCCATGTCTCCACCCACCCACTCTATCTCCCATCAAACCATCTTAAATTAAACTGCAGATTAAAATTTACTCCCAAGTACTTTAACAAGTATTCCAAAAAGCACCATAATAATTCCCAGGCAAGTTAACACTGATTAAGAATATTTGCTAATGTATAGCTCATATTCAATATTTCAATTCTCCCATGTATTATAGAAATTTTCTTTTTTATATTTAATCTAATTAAAGATACGTTGTATGTAGTTGATATATCTCTATAACCTCTTTCAATCAAGAACAGTCTCCTGCCTATTTTTTCATCTTTCTTAACATTGGCCTTTTGAAGAACTCATGTCAGTTATTTTATAGATTATTGTACAATTTAGATTTATATGATTGCTTTGTTGTTATTAGATTAGTTTTTGCCAAGAATACCAAAGATGATATTTTGAACTCTTAGTATATCAAATAAGGAGACATGGAATATCAGTTTGTCCCATTATTGTTGATGCTGTATATGTTCAGTTTGTTGGGGAGGTGCCTTCTGGATTTCTCCAGAAGCAAAATGGCTGCTGTTTTTATTTGTTCTTAATATATAATCTATGGGTTGATGCTTTGAGACTGTGAGGGTACCCTGTTCCACTAACATTCACCCAGTGGTTTTATCATCTTTTGATAACTTACTTTGTTGATTATAATAAGATGGTTACATTATGAATCTATCATTTCTTCTATATCAGTTAGATGGCATTCTTCTCTTAGAAGAGCGTACCCCTCTTTTTTGTAGAATATTTTGTTTAATTAAGTATATTATTATAATCCATCACTAATATTCTTCTTTTTGATGCTTGAAGTTTACCAAATTTGGGGCATTGTGACTTCCTTCAAGTTGTATCCTCTGTACTACTTTTAACACATTTCCATCAGTTTTTGAGCAGTTCCTTGAACTTCCTCTTTCCATGCTCAGACCTGGAATTCATCTACAGTCACTCCATGTGGCCCTGATTTTTTTTTTTAATGGCAAGTACTCAAGTCTAATCAATAATATTTTATACATATACTAGAGGTCCAGTGCACAAATTTGTGCACACGTGGAGTCGCTCGGCGTGGCCAGTGATAGGGGCAGATTGGGGCCCACCAGTTGGGGGAAGGGACTGCAGGAGGATGGTTGGCCACAGGAGGTTGGCTGTAGGAGTGTACTGACCATGAGGGGATATATAAATATGACACTACTTAATCTAATGCCACTGATAATTTAATTAAAAGAGGCATTTTTGAGGCCAACACATTTTGGGTAGTTGAACTTCACACGGATGATCCTCCAGAGTTTGCTTGGGTAGCAATTTTGCACAGTGGAGTGTATTTGAGGGAATGTAGAACAAGACCTAGGAAAGGTTCTTTTTAGATGATCAAATATAGTAATGTGACCCAGTACCCAGTGGATTTTGCCTCAATGCTAAATCAAAGCCATAAATAGCTATATATATGCTGTATAATTTTATATTTATGTATGTATGTAATATATATAATCTCACTAAATATGGAAACTGAGAATTTGTTCAGGTATTTTCAGTAAATTTCAACCACTGTTCAAGTCTTTGGGCCAAGAAGAGGAAAAGCAAAGCTGGAGAGTCTTCCTGCCTTGGCAGTCCATCTTGTGCTTTAGTCGGAGCTGTTTTCAGAGTTCACATATATTCATACTATTGGCCCAGCCCACAAAATCATGTGCAGGTAGGGTCCCTAGGGCTAGCCTGCAATCAGGGCCATCTTCTGTCCACTTGCCAGTCCCCAGTCCAACCCTGCTACTGCCACCCACCCCAGTTCCTCGTTTGCCATCTGGCGATCAAAAGAACAGCCCACTCTGCCTTGGGTGCCTTGTTCCATCAAAGGGCACCTGATGCCTTGCTTCCTTTTTTATGTATTTTATTGAATTTTTACAGCTAGGAAGGGAGAGGGATAGAAAGTCAGAAACATTGATGAGAGAGAGACATTGATCAGTTGCCTCCTGCACGACCCCTACTGGAGATGTGCCCGCAACCAAGGTACATGCCCTTGACCAGAATAGAACCTGGGACCTTTCAGTCCACAGGCCAATGCTCTATCCACTGAGCCAAATTGGTTCTGGCCCCGCACTTCCTTTAAAAAAGTAAAATAAACACCCTCTCTCTGCTCCTGTCTCTTCTCTCCCTTGTGAATCTTTTCACAGCTGGCATCGCTAGCAAAAACTCTAATAATGATGTGGGAAACTCAACCAGTAAGGACTCTGCCTATGGGAGGAGGTGCAGGGAACCAGGGCTGCCCCACTCTCCCTCCTCTATCCTTGCCCTGGCCCAGCTGACTGGCTCAGCCCCCCCCCCCAACAAAGAACTGCTCAGCTTAGGCTCTGGCCCCACCCATCCCTCAGTTTCTTGCAGACCTGGAAGTGGCTGTGGAGTAGGGGGGTGATAGATTCTCCCAAGGTAGGGTGTTTGTGCTTTAAAGCTGATGTTCTCCATCCACCTTCCAGCCGTGAAGGCTGAGGGTCGCTGCAGGCACTGAAATCCTTGTTGAAGTCCCCACTCTGGAGGCTCTCACAGCAGTGAGTCTACATCCCAGGAGGCTGCACAGTGGAGTGCCATGTTTCTTTTGGAAGAAACTGAAGATTGATCAGAGTCTTAGGGCCAAGGGTAGGAACCAAGAGGTATGCCTTCCACCAACTCACCAGTCCCTAGTCCTGTCCTACTGCCACCCAGCCCGGTTCTTCTTTGGCCATCCAGTGATTGGAGCCTGCAGAATGGGGAGGGTGAGGGGGACTGAGAGATGGTCAATGTACCTCATAGTGACTAGTCCATTGGTCATTCCAGTCGTTACACCATTACGGTCACTGGCCTTTAATATAGAATACTCTGCTCCCAATCTTGCCAGCTTAGCAGAATGCCTTTCTTTCAGTCACCTCCCAGATATTTGCTTTGGGCATCTTCTGTTGGGTTTTTAATGCTCACTTGATTTCCCTGCAGTAGGCAACTGGCATCTAGCCCATGCTTAATCTTAGAGGACAATTGGGGGTAAATGTTTTCCTGTTTGGTACAGTAGTAAAGTTTTTTTGCTCTTATCTCCTGAGGCTGGCAGTGAATCTCCTCTGTTTCACTTCTCTCTCAGGACCCTCGTCACTATTTGTCAATGTTATTCTCAACTAACGTTTTTTCTCTGTGTGTATAAATGAAAACTTTTTATCATTGGAGGTTTTGTGGTTAAGGTGATACAGTAGGTTTAAATTAAAATTATTAGCTCTTTAGTCTCTAGTATGTGTTTAAGCTGACGATAAAATTTATATGCAGCATTAGACTCCAGCATCCTAAATGACCTTGGTCATTCCCAAAAATTATACCCGTTATTTTTATCATCCATTCTAAAAAATTGTGTGGCTTTTTGTTTATAGTGATAATATATTAGATTACATGTAAAATTAAGTGTCTTCTAGGCTTGTACATATATAATCCAATTCTAGCTTTTACTTGGAATTTTACCAAATGAATTTGTACAGACTGAAAATAGCCATAGTCCCAGATCCCAGCAGTCCCACTGAGCATGTAGGAGTCTGTCTTAAGGTTTAAGGCTGTCTGTGTGCCAAGTATTGGGCCTCTTTTCAGAAATCTGGGGAAGGTTCACTCTGCCTCCGTGAGTAATTTCTGCTTTATCAGTGGGCACACAGCCCTGTCTCTTCACATTCCTCATTGTACCAGTCATTGTCAACTTGGAATTCTTCGTCTCATAAAAAGAGAGACAAAGTACTTTAGGAAATCCCCAAACACTTCACCTGACCCTGCTCCCCTCTGAGACTTGACCCTGCTCCCCTCTTTTATTAACACCAACTTCTCAGGTGGTGTTAATAAAAATGATGTTGCTGTTATTTTTTTTAAATGTATTTTATTGATTTTTTACAGAGAGGAAGAGAGAGAAATAGAAAGTCAGAAAATCGATGAGAGAGAGACATCGATCAGCCGCCTCCTGCACACCCCACTGTGGAGATGTGCCCGCAAGCAAGATACATGCCCCCAGCTGGAATGGAACCTGGGACCTTTCAGTCCGCAAGCTGACGCTCTATCCACTGAGCCAAACTGGTCTCGGCGTTGCTGTTATTTTTGAGCTACAGGTTGTAAACTCTTTGTCTGTGAATTGGGATGTGTTGTCAGAATCCAGTGAGCACTGGTAAGGTACTAATTTAACAATGTGTAGGTTCCATGGTATATAGATGACTCCCACAAAGAAAGATCTCATTTAGATTGGCATAACTTACAAGAGAGTTCCACTGTGGACAATCTGCCCACCTGCCAACAAAGACATGAACACACATTGTCAACACACATTCTTGGCAAAAGGGACTGTGTCTGGATCTGACTACCACAAAGAACACACCAGCAAACATATACTGAGGGGCTGTTCTTTCATTCTGTTCTTCCTCATATACCATGCTGATTCTTATTAGCACAGCAACATTCTAATAAGAATCAGCATGGTATATGAGGAAGAACAGAATGAAAAAATAAGAGGGTCCCACTTTTAGACTTACATTCAAACACAATTCAGGCTGAGAATCAGAGAAAGAGGAGGTCAAGTCTGGAAGAATAGACCTTGGTTAGGGATCATGTATAGATAGACCTCATGGTCAGTTATGGGTGGCCTGGGAGGATTGGCCCTGGTAGAGTAGTCATAGACATAATGCCTGACACAGGGAAGGAACTCATTAAATATTTATTAAAGGAATGATGTTGACAGAATGCCTTACCCTAAAATAAATGCTTGTGTTGGGGCCTAATGAGTGAACAGCCCTACACAGTGATGCTGCTGAGTCAGCATAGGAGGTGAAGGTCATTGGAAACTCACTGGTGCCTTTCCCAAGGTTATTTCACAAAACTCCTCTCTTCTCAGCATCTTTCATCATCTGAAGAGGGCCTGAGATTCATGATTCATTGAGACAAAGAGCTTATAGTTGTCTTCTTAATGAAAAAGGCCACAGAGTTGTTGTTTTCACAGAAAGATGACTAAGTTTGATTAATTAGAACATAAGAATTTAATGTATACATAAAATGGAACCCAAATGCATATATTTTAGTGGTTAAATGTGAATCCTACATATGCATAGTATATTCTGGTTCTTTAGATGAATTTTCCCTCTTTGATAATTGGTCTCTCCATATTGGGTGTGAGCTCCAATGTGGCTGTGAGAATCTTGATGAGGGAAGGCACTCAGAAGCCCTGGATTTGTGGTATGTTCTTCCCATAATTAGTCTTGTGCTTTATAGTAGGTAATACATCTCTCCTGAATATGATTATTCTTCCTTCTGGTGCATCAGTGACAAATTTCTGTGATTATATGGGTAACATTAATAATCACAAATATGCTGATAAGAACCTCTTTCAGTTAATGATAGTAAAGAGCAAGTACACTATAATTATGAGATAAAGTGAGGTTATGGAAATTTCATAATATTGGCTAGAATTCATTTGCAAACATGATGTCTACCTGTTCAATCATTTCAAAGTAACATTTCATATTTCTAATTGCATCCTGAGAAGCTCACACCTGTTCTTGAACAAGATGGTAGGGGAGAGGTTCCAGTCAGTCCCACTGCACAGCACCGTGTTAGGTAAAAGCACAAAAGACTAGGAACTGAAGCCCAGTTCAGCTGTTGCCCTGCTGAGTATAATCCACCTCCTCAATATCTACATGCTATACACTTCAAGAGAGCAAGGGCAATACCTATCTGTTCATACCTGAAATTTGCTACAATGCTGACACATAGTAGATTCTCCAAAAATATTTATTGAATGCAAATCTATATATATATAAAAGCCTAAGCAACCAAATGACCTAACAACTGGTCAACTGGTCACTATGACACACACTCACCACCAGGGGGCAGGTGCTCAATGCAGAAGCTTCCCCCTGGTGGTCAGTGTACTCCCACAGACAACCCCTTATGGCCAGCCAACCTCCTGCAGTCCTTCCCCCTGGCCAGCCAGCCTTGATCTCCAGCCAGGCCAACAGGCCCCACCTGTGCATGAATTTGTGCACTGGGCCTCTAGTAAATAAATAAAAAGTATGACCTGAAAAGCCATAGAAAGGGACTGTCTTGAGTGAATAATGAAGCATGACTTTGAACATGGGTTCTCCCAGTCACACATACAGTCTCCTGTCTTGGCCTAGAACTCCCAGAGCCTATATCATGTCCAAGAAGTTTGGTCCATCTCTCATCTGATAGTCAATAAAGCTCCTTGACATGTTAGCTGATAATAGGGCATAAAGTCTAAAGCTTCCAGGCAACTCTTAAAAGTTCAAAGGAATGGATATGTTTTTGGTGCTGCGACTTCTGGCACTTTGATCACAATGTTAGAATGATCCTCAAATCACACCATGTGGGCAGTCATTGTTCTGCCTTCTTCTAATGCAAGCCTGATCCTGTTACCAAACCTCCCTGAGCCTCAGTTTCTTGATTGTGGGTGATTATACTCTTCTGAGGACATCCCTTGTCAGTTTTTATTTTTATTTTTAAATAACTCTTTATTAAAGTATAACATACTTGCAGAAAAGTGTACAAATAATGAGTTTAATTCAATAAATTTTCACAAAGAGACACCCCCTTCCCCAAAATAACCAACACCTAGATCAGTGATTTTCAACTGGTGTGCTGTAAGAATGTTTAAAACATGCAATACTTAACTAGTTAGCACTGACCTCTTTTTTCTTAGATCACCAAATTAAAAATGATGACAGTCAACACAACAATAGTTTTCATTTCTAGTGTCAATGAATCAAAATTATACCTACTGTTTTCATCAGGTTAGCAAAAAATTTAACACATTTTTGCGTGTTTCTCAGAATTTTAGTAATAAGTTTATATGTGCCATGAGATAAAAAAGATTGAAAATTACTGACCTAGGTCAAAAAATAAAAACTTACTGGTACCACAGAAGCCCATTATAACCCACCTGGTTACTACTATGTTACTTCTAGTAGCATAAGTTAAGTTTGTCTATTTTTTAGTTTATATAAATGGAGCTTATACAATTTTGTGTCTGGCTTATTTTGCTCAATACTAAACTTGATATTCATCCATATTTATGAATAGCAAAAGTTTGTATAATATTCCATTGAATACATGTAACCATATTTATCTATCCATTTTACTGTTGTTAGACATTTGGATTGTTTCTAGTTTGGGATTAGTGATACTACAAAAATCCATATACATGTTCTTTTGGTGCTCATAGGCTTTTATTTTGTTGGGTATATTTATAGAAATGAACTGCTGAGTTATGAAGTATATCATGTTTAGATTTAGTAGATACCAGAAGATAGTTTTACAAGTGGTGTATACTGGTAAGTGCACACTTCTATCTGCAGAGTTTGAGTGGCTACACATACAATACTTAATACTCCAAGACTTTAAATCTTAGCTATTCTGGTGGTGCACAGTGGAATCTCATTGTGGTTTTGAGTTGCATTTCCTTTATAACTCCTAAGGCTATGCTCACTTTCAAATGGTTAACAACCATTTGAACATCCTTGTGAAATACTATTCAAGTCTTTTACCCATTTTTCTAGGAAAGTAGTTGCCTTTTTTATCTCTTTAGAGGGGTCTTTTCTATATCTTGGAATCTAAAAGATAAAACCACTCTGGGGTTTGCATTTTATTTTTCTTAATAGTATTTTAATGAACACAAGTCCTTAATTTTTATGACCTCCAATTGAACATCTCCCCTTTATGATTTGTGGTTTTCATTTTCCATCTAGTAAATTGCACCCTCTGCCAAACTTATGCAGATATTTTCCTATGTTTTCTTCTAGATGCTTTGCAGATTTACCTTTCACATTTAGGTCTACAATCCATCTAAAATTGATTTCCATGTGTGAAGTAATGTAGGGTAAAATTAATTTTTCCCCAATTAACCCAGTACCATTTATTTACTGAAAGAATTATCTCCACACTGCATTACATTGTTCCCTTTCCATAAAATAAATGGATATATATAGAGAGTTTATTTCTAGACTCTTCTGTTCTATTTGTCTATTTGTTTATTGTTGTGTAAATACCACAGTATCTTAATTATGTCACTTTATAATAAGCCTTACTATACTACTACAGTAGTGCAAGGGTTCCAGCTTTGTTCTTTTTCAAAAATATCTTGCCTTTCCTTAACCTTTAGCATAGCCATATAAATTTTAGATTCATTTTTTTCAGCTTAGACATACATACCTCTGCTGTAATTTTGATTATGATTATGTTAAATTTACAAGATCAATTTAGGAAAAATTTACATTTTTACCATATTTCAATGGTATATATCCTCTGTCCCAGAAGGAGAAGAGAGAGAACAAATGATCAAGAACCTATTTGAAGAAATAATGACTGCAAACTTCCCTGATCTGGTGCAGGAAAAAGACATACAAGTCCAGAAGTACAGGATCCCAAATAAAATGAACCCAAAGAGGCCCACACCAAGATACATCCTAATTAAAATGCCAAACGTTAAAGACAAAGAGAGAATCTTAAAAGCAGCAAGAGAAAGAAAGTTAATTACCTACAAGGGAGGTACCATAAGACTGTCAGCTAATTTCTCAACAGAAATATTTGAGGTCAGAAGGGATTGGCATGAAATATTTAAAATGATGAAAAGCAACGACTTACAACTAAGACTACTTTACCCAGCAAGGCTGGCATATAAAAAAAATTGAAGGAGAAAGTGTTTCCCAGATAAGAAAAAGCTAAGTTTGTAACACCAAATCAGTATTATAAGAAATGTTAAAGGGACTTCTTTAAGGAGAAGAAGGAGGAAGAGGAGGAGGAAAAGAAAAAAAAAGAAGAACATAGTTAAAGGAATAAAATAGCAATAAATGTGTACCTATTGATAATCACTTTAAATGTAAATGGCTTAAATACTCCAATCGAAAGGCATAGGGAAGTGCCTTTTAGGATAATAAAACAAAACCTATATATATGCTGTTTATAAGAGACCCACATCAGAATGAATAATACACACAGACTAAAAGTAAAGGGATGGAGAAAAAGATATTTCTTTCAAATAGATATGAAAAACAAAGCTGGGGTAGCACTACTTATATCTGACAAAATGGACTTTAAAACTTTTTTTAGTAAGAGGCACAGAAGAACACTTCATAATGATAAAGGGAACAATCCAATGAAAATATAGCCCTTGTAAACATTTATGCATCCAACATAGGAGCATGTAAATATTTGAAGCAAATCTTGATGAATATAAAGGGAGAGAGTGACAATAATACAATCATAGTAGGAAATTTTAACACTTCATTGACATCAATGGAGAGATCTTCCAGTCAGAAAATTAAAAGGAAATGGTGGCCTTAAATGGCACACTAGATCAATGAATTTAACCAATATCTTCAGAGTATTTCACCTCAAAGCAGCAAAATATACATTTTTTCCAAGGGAACATTTTCTAGGATGGACCACATATAAGAACACAAAATAATTCTCAATAAATTTAAAAAGACTGATATCATATCAAGCATCTTCTTTTTCCATAATGGTATGAAACTTGAAATCAATCACAAGAAAAAAAAAACACACAAAGACATGGAGGCAAATAACATGTTACTAAACAATAAATGGATTAACTATGATATCAAGGAGTAAATCAAAAGATACCTTGAAACAAATAAAAATGAGAACACAACAATCCAAAATCCATGGAGTAAAGCAAAAGCAGTCCTGAGAGAGACATTCATAGCATTACAGGTCTATCTCATGAAATAAGAACAATCTCAAATAAATAATTTAACTTTACACTTAAAGGAACTAAAAAAACAATAACAAAGCCTAAAATGAATACAAAAAAAAAAAAAAAAGGAAATACAGTGGAACCTTGGTTCTAGAACTTAATTTGTTCTGGAAGGCTTTTTAAGAAGTGATTTGTTTTAAAAAAGCAAATCATTTTCCCCTTAGAAATGATGTAAATTGAATTAATCTGTTTCAGATCCCAAAAGATTCCCTATTTTAACCTTTTTTTATATATTGTACATGTCTAATATACTGTTTATAAATAAACATTTTTGAAATTTATCTAACCACCCCTTACTAGCCTTAAATCTTTTTATATAACTCTAGATGCCTGGTTCAAGAAGTTCATGCACCTGGGGGGGAAGGGGGTGTGCCTCAGCCCAACCTGCACCCTCTCCAATCTGGGACCCCTCAAGAGAAGTCCAACTGCCCATTTAGGCCCGATCCCATTAGAATCGGGCCTACACGGGCAGTTGGACATCCCTCTCACAATCCGGGACTGCTGATTCCCAACTGCTCGCCTGTCTGCCTTTCTGATTGCCCTTAACCACTTCTGCCTGCCAGCCTAATCACCTCCTAACCACTCCCCTGCCAGCCTGATTGCCCCTAACTGCCCTCCCCTGCAGGCCTGGTTACCCCCAACTGTTCTACCCTACAGGCCTGAGTCCCCCCCGCAGCTGCCCTTCCCTGCAGGCCTGGTTGCCCCCAACTTCCCTCCTCTGCTGGGCCTGGTCATCTCCATCTGCCCTCCCTTGCAGGCCTTGTCCCTTCCAACTGCCCTCCTTTGCTTGGCCATCTTGTGTTCACATAAGGGCAGCTACCTTGTGTGTTGGAGTGATGATCAATTTGCATAATACTCTTTTAATAGATAGGATTGCCTCTAAAATGCTATCACCATCTAACTGCTTTTCCTTTATCAAAATCATCAATTTTTCTACCTCTTTAATTGTTTGTGATTATTGTTTTGTGAGCACTTTCACATCCTATCAACATTAGCACTCTTGATGACCTCTTTATGTTTTAAAATTGTGCAAATTATTGATTTTCTAGCAACAAAAGCATCCTCTCTTTTGTTTGTTGCCTGAGATACATTTTTTGTCATGCTGAGGTATCTCATGAAAGGGTTCTCAGTGGAAATCCTGAAAACCAAAGTTTTGTTCCACAATTGAGATACTTCTTCTATGAACAACTTGGTCAAAAACTGAATTGTTCAAGATGGAAGACAGTTGAGAATCAATGTTTGATGGTAATAAAGATCAGAGCAGAAATAAATGAAATAGATTCAAAAAAAAAACATGCAAAAGATCAATGAAACCAGTTGGAGTGTAGCTCTGTTTACCTCCACACCCATGAGCATCTCCAATAATGTCCTACCATCCCTCCCATGTCCCTATCTGTTCCTTTCTATAGTTTATGACCCTGCAAAGTCATCCTCTGGGTCACTCAGCATGTTTAGGTCATATGCAGGTCCAGGCATTCTGGTCCCAGTTTTCAGTGAGTCCTGGTAGGAATCTCCTCCAGGCAAAATGGAAGGTGAAGATCTAATCTACTGCAGAAAGAAACTTTAGCTACCAACAGAGTGACTTGCTCCAGGTTCCTACTTCTCTGTCACCACTTCTTTAGATGAATAGGAAGGTTTCCAACCCTGCTGTATGCCTACTTTGTTTTTTACAGGTCCTGTTACTTTTTCCTGGTCATATCTGGTGACTAGTTTACCAAGTGAGACCTCACACACTACATCTCCCTCACATCCTTGCCTCTCTTTTTTCACTCCACTAATTCCCTGGAAGTGTTGTCCATTTTTAAACTCTATTCTGACTCTATTGCACATTTGGACTCATGCTCTGGATAAGAGAAAAGTCCAAGTCCTGAGATCTGGTCTATAGTGGGTCCTGTCACATGGGTCTTCAGTGGCAGAGGTTCTAGGCACCATCACACACACACACACACACACACACACACACACCCAAGTCACTTTAGGGGTTGGGGAACAGAGCTCTCTAACCTCACCCTCCTGTGGCACGTACCACCAGCAGAATTCTTAAATGGCCTATCAGTAAAAATTTGCCCTCTTGAAAGAGAAAGGTTGAATGGAAAGACAGATCACAGGTTCATTCTCTCTTTCTGTGTCTTGTCTGCTTTCCCTCCCCTCTCTCAGCCCTGTCTGGGGCTGATTTCAATTTTTCAGACCCTGAAGGGAGAGGGAGGAAAAAGCAACAACCCACAGGGCTGCAGAGAACAGTTATTTGCAAGGAGGAAAATAGATGCAGTGGGAGTTTTGCTGAATGAAGGTGGGGGCTGCAAAGTGGGGGAGTAGGAAGAGCCCCCTCAAGTTCCTCTGAGCTGAGTCTTCCCTCACCTTCATATTCATTCCACGCATGTCCTGGGACATGAGCTGCTGTGAATAATTAATTTTTATTGTCTGCAGACACTGTGTTCTGCTTTTGCCATGACTATCAAGTCTCCAGTACAATTTTGGATTTAATTACAGCTCTATTTCGAGGGAATAAAAAATACCCTATGTCAGAGGCACAGATAATTGGTGATGTCAGGTGGAACTGAGACATGGGTTCTGGGGACCAGAATGGTTGCTTCCGGCTGATTCAGATCTCACAAACCATTCAGCTGGGCTTTGGTTGAGTTCAGACCTCCCTCTACCCCAGCTCCAGAATTAAATTTAACCTGATGCTGGAGTATAGAGATGGGAGGACATGACTTTGACATGTGCAGCATACCAGTTCCTAACCATTCTCCCCAACCCCAGCTGCTCCTTCATCAGGCCAGGATCTATCACTATGGCCTTGTCATTAGATTCCTTTAGCCTGGGCAAGGGCCTGGATTTCAGCTTTAGATCTTCCCTGATTCTTGTGATTAAGCTATTTGTCCTGAGACAAAGGGGCTCTGCTTCTGAGGGTGAGACCAATGCTTCTGAACAGGAGGCACCAGGAGATGTGACTCTTGGCACGAGCAGGTTGGATTGTGGGATCAGCTTTGGGCAGCTGGTCCAGGGGCGTGATGTTTCATGGATAGAGAAAGAGAGGAAAGTGAAGGGAAGAGAGTTAGGGAAGAGGGGACCAGAAAGGATAGGAGAAAGGAGAAGATGTTTTGTCCATCACAGAGAGTCTGGGTCAGCAAGGAATGTAAGCAGGACCCAGAGTGGCACAGGGAGCTGTCTGGGAGGGAAGATCACAGTTAGGGCCAGACGTTTGAATGTTTCTTTGACCATCCCAAGTGGCCAGCAAAGTTTAGAGAGGTGACATGAGTCAAAGTTGGAGGTGTCCAAGAGAAAGTCTCTCAGCTATAGGAGTTAGTTATTTATGGGTAATCTTGACTAGGTTAACTTTACAGTTTTGCATGAAAAGTCACAATTTGTGTCCATTTTTTGCAGTAAGACCTAAAATTATTAGCCAACATTTAAAAAGTCCAAAGGGAAGGGAAATAAAAAAGGCTAAAGCAATGGAAGCAGAGGGGAAAATGCAGTTGACAAAGGGGGATCAGAAACTGATGATTGCTCTGGAATCAGGGAGAGGAGAGACCCTAAGATGCGCTAAGTTAAGAGAAAGAAGTAATGAAGAAATTGAAGCGGTGACAGGAAGTAGGACAGTTGCTGAGGTTCCAAGAGAGACAGAGACAGAAAAAAAGAGAGAATACTGAACAATAATGTCTTCCCCAAAATCAATTATGTTTGCTTCCTCCTGTTGGTCATCATTGGCCTCTTGTCTTAGCCCTACAATTGGCTGCCATGTTAGCTACCCTTGGAAATATCAATCGCAATGTATTCTTTTGTATCTATGTGAATGGCTCCCCATAGAGTTGTTCTGCCTCCACCCCACCCATTGTCCTTTAGTTAACCTCTCTTGATGTGCTCTGGATGTGCTGATGGCCTAGGGAGCAGAATGTTCCCACCCAGGGATGTGAGTGCCTCAGAACTGGCCATGATATTAGAGGACCGGTCCTGACCAGGGTGTGCCAGGCTCCATCCTGGGTACCATGCCCCATTGTGGAAAACACCATGTCCATATATATATGGACCTATAGACCTTAGGTGATTAGAGGAAGAGAGTTTTCCTGCTGTAGCACTCAGTGAACAGCATTAGGCAGTTTTCATGACATCATGTGTCTTTTGTCTTCCCAATGAATTGGTAAGCTATTTCAGGACTGGGCTCTCTCCTATAAAGTCTCTCCAATTATAACATTTTATTCATGTGGATGAGAAATATTGAATTGAGAAGGTGTATCACAAGACCAATTGTTTCAATGGGAAAAACAGGTTAAGGATAAGAGAAATTTAGCCTTTTAATGAAAAAAATTATTTTCCTGTAGAAAGTTTTCAAGTAAAGCCTTTTTTTATATCTGTAAGTGGGTAGCTATAAAACCCAAACATCACCAAGCAAATGTAGCTCTGATTACATAGAGCTTTTGCTAAAGAGATATGCCCAGCCTTTTCTTCCATCAGCCATTATCCTAACATGGGCTTTGTGCACATTCTCATTAACTGATCCTGTGCATTTGTCCCACAGCACCTTGCAGGACCTGCCTTCTGGCAGGTGCAGCATATGCGGCTCAATTTGTAGGATCCAGGAAGGGGCCTCCTGCCTCTTTGAATAATCCTCCCCCCAACACCCTCTCCTTGTGGCTACTTTTACCTTCTTCTGTACAGTAGGCTCTGTTCCTTACTCTGAGATGGAGCTTACAGTGTGGAAACCTCAGGCATGGGCATAGATTGAGACTAAAAAGCAAACACAGGGCAGAATGCTCAGAGCAGGAGGGGCAAGGTAAAATTGCAGCCAACCCGATCGATCTTTGACTGAGTCTGATTTTCTTGGTCACCTCCCACTGCCAAGCTTCTCCTTCCCCCAAGCCTCTCACCTGCATCAGCTCATACTTAAAACTCAGCTCTTTGTTCAGGCATCACCCTTTTGTGGTAGGTATAAGCATCCCCTCTCTGTGCTTCCACCACTGTCTTTCCCACATCACATTGAATGTTTCTCTGTGGCTCACCTGCTTCAGTGTCACATGAGCTACACCAAGGGGAGAACTAAGCATTCTTCCTCTGTGTTTCCTGTACACAGTGGACTCTTGATAAATGCTTCTTCATTTGACCTGAATTTAAAGGTGATATAGTAGAAAGAGTATGGGCCTAGGAACCAGATGTGGCTTTCATCATAACTTTAGAACTTGCTAGCTTTGTGATTGTAGGAAAATGGCATAACTCTGAGCTTCATCAGCACAAATGGGCATATTAAAGCAAACCTCAGGTGGCTGAGGGGACTCTGAGATAATGAAGACCTCCGTTAGCACAGGTGTTCCCTCATCATGTGTAATACCACAGGGAAACCTATGGAGGAAGCTCATGATGACTCATCAGCCTTCCAAGTATGTGCTGTGAGTGCAACTGTTTATACACCTTCTCCATGGCAGGCCCAGGAGAACTGTCAGCCAGTCCAAATCAGAAATGAGAATAGAAGGTGACCAGTTTGGAGGATCTCTCAACCGTGCAGATACACAGCACCTTCCAATCTCCTTGTCTCTTTCCTTAGTAACTATCTTGAGTTGTGTTTTATTATCCTCAGGTCTGAAAAAAAATCACTTGAGCTTAAGACTTAGATCTCAAACTTAAATTTTATAGCCTCTGTTCTCCCCAGGAGTTTCAGGGTGAGGTGAGGTAAGGGAGTGCTACCGAATGTTAGTATGCCCCAGATTTCACATGGCAAATCCTAACACCCAATGTGTTGGAATTTGGAGATGGGAACTTTGGGGATAATAAGGTCATGAGGCTAGGACCCTCATGAATGGGATTAGTACCCTAAAAATAGATAGTTCAGAGAGTTCCTTCACTCCCTTGCACCATGTGAAAATGCAGTGACAAGATGATAACCTATGAACCACAGGTCTCACCAGACACTGAATCTGCCAGCACCTGGATCTTGGACTTCCAGCCCCAGAACTGTGAGAAATAAAAATTCCTGTTGTTTGTCAGCCACCAGTCTAGGGTGTGTTGTGATATCAGCTTGAACAGGCTAAGAGAGAGAAGTCGGGGGATTCTACCCTGGTTGCACTTTTCATAAGCAGTTTTGAAGTGGAGAAGAGCTGAATCTAAACTGGAAACATCACATTTCATCTCTCTCTCCCAAGTCTAGCTCCTCTGGGGTTGTACCAGGCAGGGGTCTCAGAAAGAAGGTAGTGCTGCCAAACAGTGACAAGTTGATGGGAGAGCTTCCCCTGGTCTTGATCTGAAATTCTTGTGCTAAATTTCTGAGTGTGTCTTCTTGGCCAATAAGTAAGTATTTGGGGTATGTTTCTGGAGTGTAGAACACCAGATAGGAAATAGCATGTGCAAAGGCACAGAAGCACAAGAAAGCCTGCTCAGCTCTGAGGCAGACAGCACTTTAGAATGGCCAAGGCGGTACTGGTATGAGGTGCTCATAAAACAGGCAAGATCAGACTGGGAGACCGGGGGCGGGGTGGGGGTGGAGGGGGACAGGGAGAGGATAAAAAACAACCACACTTTCCTACAAGCAAAAATAAGCTGGGTTTTATCCAATAATGATGGGGAAATCATTGAAGGACATTTAGGCAAAATTGTGGAAAATTGGGAAAATCTCCTAAGTAGGATCAAAGAAGGCTAGATTGGAGGGCAGGAGACCCGTCTCATGGCTTGGCTGATGAGCCTGACTGTGGTGCTTTGCAGATCCTGCCTCTTTTGATGTTCTCTGCAGATCCCTTCAAGCAAAGGTCCCCCTACTAACTTCCAGGTGACTTCCACCTGTCCCACTTACTGCAACTTTCTTTCTAAAGTTGCTCAAACACAGGTGGGCTTAGGAAATTGTCAGATGTACTGCTCCAGGCAGCCTGTGCTGCCAGCAAGAGAAGGGAGGCCTTCCTTTTATGGAAGGCCTGGGATTCTTCCTTGGCAACAGCTCTAAGGTCCTTGCTTAGTAACGGAAGATTTGCCCCTCCCACTTTTCAAGTTCTCCCAACAGGAGCTCCCACGCAGGCCCTACCAACTCTCAGCCTGCCAATGGCACCCCCTACTGAGGCTGCAGAAGGAACTCTCAGCTAGGTCCCTTTGAGCACATCCTGGTACACACACACACACACACACACACACACACACACACACACAGACACACACACACACACAAAAACACATAAAGAATGACTCTACCAATGAAGAGAAATGCATGATGGGAGGCCAGAGACAGCACTGGGACCAATGTGATGAAAGGCATTGATCTGAAGGTATTGGAGCCACACAAGACCATGCAAAACTAGGGAATCCTAAATTCCTACCTTGCCTCATACCCACTTAGTGAATTGGACAGATAATTTAACCTCTCTGAGCCTCAGTTTCCCCCCAACTGTAAAATAGAAACAATACTTACCTCTCAGGATTGTTTTGAGAATTAGAGATAACATTATTGTTATCAACATTTGAGACTTACTAAAATGATCCTTTATCTCACCTTCCACGCTAAGATGTTTTTAAATATATTTTTATTGGGTTCAGAGAAGAAAGGAGAGAGAGAGAGAAAGAAACATCAATGATGAGAAAAAATCATTGATCAGCTGCTTCTTGCATGCCCCCACTGGGGATCCAGCCCTCAATCCAGACATGTGCCCTGACTATGAACCAAACCATGACCTCCTGTTTCATATGTTGATGATCAACCACTGATCCACAGCAGCCAGGCAGTAAGATGTTTTTAATGTTTTATTTATTTCACATGTTGAAACCCTACTAAATTCAGAGAATTGCATACCCATTATAGGAGATAAAATATATAACATAACCCTATACTGGGATTGTTTACAAAGAATGATAGATGGAGTGTTTTGCTTAGAAGCTAGATTTTAATATTCAATTCCATTTATACCTCCCTTAATACAGTGGTACCTTGAGATATGAGTGCCCTAACATACGAGATTTTTGAGATATGAGCCGTCAAGCAATCGATTTTTGCTTTGAAATACGAGCAACATTTGAGATAGGAGTAATTGCGCAGATAGGCCGGCTGCACACAACCCACCAGTTTACCGCGACTCGAGCATCTCATAGTTTCCCACACCTCAAGGTTACGGAATGAATTAAACTTGTATCTCGAGGTACCACTGTATGTCTTTTCAGACTTGACTTTTAGGGCCTGTAGTTGGTCCCTTAAGGGGAAAGGAAGAATAAAAAAAACTACATTGTTCAGCTTAACCCTACACCAGAAAATCTTAATATATAGTGCTTTGGTGATGTTTGAGAGTGTGAGTCAAGAAAAGGTTCAAATTATTATAAAACAGCCTGATGATGTAATAGGAAGAACATTCCCCCACCTACCCACACCACACACACACACACACACACACACACACACACACACACTACCATCACCATTTCCTTGAAACTTAGGAGGTAAATTGCTAAACACGGGATCTTTGGAAAGACATTTGACTTCTTTGCAAATGACAATTGTAATCTGCTGTCATATCTTGGAAGAATCATTGAATCCAATAAAATAATAGTCATAAATATTTCATAAAAGAAAATGCTAACTCTCTAGCAGAAGGTGATTGGTAACTTAAATAAAGCCAGACTTTATATGGAAGAAGGTTGCATGGCAGATATGTGAGATGGGGAAGGCATTTCTGGCCATAGAAGTTGGCAAGGGTCCCTCCTGGCATAAAGCAGGAACTCCCCATGGCCTATAGAGAGAGAACAGAGGCCTGGGTTTTTTTCTGCCAAATGAAGTGGCCCAGCCTCTCCTCTAATACTCACTGACTGCCTCTGGCCCCTTTTCCCAGCGGCCAGATTAGTATTCTTTGTTCCTTGTCACTAACATTTCAGTAAGACTTGGCAGCCTACCAGTTGGTCATCATCTCCATCATCATTATATTATACATGAAGGTCCTTTAAAAGAGCTTGGCCACTGCATTTTAGGTTTAGATTTAAAGCTCTTAATCTTATAGTCTTAGCTTTTCTAACCCATCAGTGTCTATTCCTCTAATAATAGAGGAATATTCAAATTGGCCAGGACACTATAATGTAATGACCGAACAGCAGGGACCTGAGGCTGCATGGCACCTGGCAGGGGCAGGGGACCTCAGGTCACACCCCCCACCTGGTAGGGCTTGAGGGGGACCTCAGGCCATGACACCTGCCTGGAAGGACTTGATGGGGGACCTCAGGCAACACCCCCCACCCCAGAGCCAGGCTGAGGGAACTCAGGCTGCATCCTCTGCCCAGCGGGGCTTGATAGGCCCTCAGGCTGCACCTCCCACCCGGCACCAGGCTGGGGGACCTGAGGCTATGCCCCCTCCACAGAGGGGCTTGTATGGAGGTGGGGCCAGCCAGGTCTGGGTCTCTTCTAACAGGGTAGGGCTGACCAGGTCTGTGTCTCATGTGTTTTTGAAGTGCATGCTGGTGATAGGTGGGGACTTAACTCTAGGTCCTGCTGTGTGCCCCAAACTCTGACAGGAAGGAGATTTTCATATACATTTTACAAATTTTCTTTCATCTCTAACACTTCTATTATAGAGAAAGGGCAAATAGTAATATTAAAATATTTCCTCTAATTCCCTTTATGTGCACAAATTTTGTGCACCAGGCCACTAGAATTAAAATAATTTTTAAAAATCATTGAGGATTCATCCATTTGCTAAATACTTTACATCTATTACCACACTCAATCTCCATAACAACTCCATAAAAGAGGTTCTGTTATTATCCTCATTTTACTAATGAGGATACTGAGGTATTAAGCTTGAGTGTCTTACAGTTAATAACTGGAAGGCCCAGCTTTGATAACCACACTCTTAACCACTCCCTTCTGACTATGGAGTTAGAACCAAATATGGAAATCCTTTATGGGAAGGTCATCTTGAGGTCATTAGGGGATTTGGAAAGATGAACTTTAAACCTGGAGTTGAAAACAGAAGTGATGACTTGATGGGCACCCTGGTAGGAAGAGGGCTGGAATGCACTAGTCACATTCATCCTGGTACCAGGTAACTGAGTGGCCTTGGGCAAGACAACCCCTTTGAGCCTCAGTTTTATCTTATGACATGTAAGAAAATTAGAAACAATATCCTTTAATCTTTCAGATTCAGCTGGAAATTGATATGATTTTGGGGGGTCATGTCATTCTCAAGAAAACTTAGAGGCCCCTTCTCTTGGAGGAAGATCTTCAACACTTCTTCTTCACCTCTTTGGTATTTGACTCCAAAACAATGAGTTGATATCTGTCATTAATCATAAGAAGATATAGACAGAGAGGATAAGGAAAAGGGAGAAAGATCTTTAGAAGCCCCTCTCTCCTTTTTTTTTAACTTTCCTTCTGGCAGCCAAATAACAGAACTTGTCTCTGAGAGGCTTTCATGGTATATAATTTAAGGCCTATAAATAGATGACTGTTATTAACAAGCACAAACACACACACACACACACACACACACACATTTTTCTCTCTATTGAGATATCAGCAGAAATATTGTTGATAGAAGAAGAGATAAGCTGTTTAAAATGGGAGGCACCTTTTTCTCTCTTCTACCAGCTGGATGGCTACATCTATTTCTTCCTCTACCTTTTTCTCTGAACTCATTCTATTAGTCTAGATTTTTCTTTCCATCTCCATTCCTTTTATGCTGCTAAACCCCACCTTCTATTCTCTTACCATGTCTTTTTTTTTCTAATACTTAACTGCCTTAGTCTTTTCCTGATTAATAACCAGTTTCTGTACCCCATTCCAAAGGCAGTTTGAAACCTTACTAGTCTTTCCTAAAATTCCAGCTGACACAGAACACACAAGTATGGATATAACCATATTGGTAGAAAGAACTAGAAGACAAGGGTCACAGAACTTCACATCAAAAAAAGAAACTATATTGAGAAACAGAAAAGACAGGACTGACAATAAAATTTGCATGTCAGCTACTATTTATTACAGAAAAATTAAAAAGATGGTCAGGTCTGGTTGGATAATATAAGATGACAGATTCATTAATGATTAATATATTAGAATGTCCATTTATATGGCATAATACAGATTCCAAGGATCTTTTAAGTACATGATTTCAGTTAATCCTCAAACTAATAAACTAGAGGGCAAAAGGGACAGTGAGAGTGAGTGTGTTCTCTTCCCTAAGATACCATAGCCCAAGACTGGGGCCAACACTGGCATTTTTTGTGGCCCTCAGGGAGTACTCAGGCATGTGTCTTATCACCATCTTAGTATTCATCACAATGATTTATGATGGTCTGCTTACTTGTCTTTCTCCACCACTCTCTGTGAGTTATTGGTTGAATTCCCTGTGCTGGGAAAGTGCCTGACATAAGGAAGGAGGGCAATAAACATTGATTTTATGGTGGAGTAAAGGAAAGGACAGTTCATGCTTCTCTCCCTGCAAAAGCCAATGTTAAACTAAGTGGTAAACAAAGTGAAGTTTAATTTGGGACACCTTCTCGGATCACCTGGCACCATCCTGTTTGCTTATAGGCTGACTATAAGAGCAACCAGGATTCTCACTCCCCTTTTAACCATATGGCTCCAGCCACATAAGTTCTCTCATATCCATCCAGACAACCTCAGCTCATTTACATCACATCCCCAACATGAGCTGCATTCTGCCTTGTGTTATCAGGCCTTACAATGTCTTTCCTGCTACCACGTATTTTCACTTTCTTAAGTAGCCAAGTCTTACTAAATCAATAATAAATTACCTCATTCACTAATTAAAGGAGGGGAACTAATATGAATGAAAGGTCAATTGTATGTTAAGCTTTATCAGAACCTCTAAAGATTTATAGTTTAATCTTTACTTAATTGATGAGGAAACTGAGGCTCCAAGAACTTAGACAATTTATTAGAACACAGAATAGAAGGAAGGAAAGATGGCACAGGTAGTAAGTGATTGATCTGGGCTTCAAGAGCAAGCCTTTCAGATTCCAAAGCCCAAGATTTTTCCAGTAAATTAGCCTCTTCCAATTCTAATTCCAATGGGAATGTCCTTTCAAATTCTAAGACAACATGACGGATTTATGAAATCAATGAATTGAAAAATCTGCCCCTAGTCACCAGGCACATGTAATCAGCATAATAATTCTTTGAAACGAGTTTAATCTTTTCTCTCAGAGAGTATAAGGAATAATATGCATAGAGCTTATCCCTAATGCAGTTTTATTTACACACAAGGGGGCCTGTTATTAGTTCCATTTTTCAGGCTACGCATAAAGCAATTTCCTGTGTGACCCATGGCTACCAAGTGAATACAGATGGCTCCGGGGTTAAGAGGCTAGTTCCCCCGATGAGATGCATGTACCAGGCTTCTTTCACTAGCCCAAAAAATGAAGTTTCCTTTTTTTTGAGTTTTAAAATAGATTCATTTTCATGTGTTCAAAAAGAGACCTGGGAATCAGCTGGCACACTCTATCAGTCAATGCTTCTGCATTGCCCATTGAGTTCTAGGAGGATCCTGGAGTTCTGTAAAGTCCTAATGAGCCTTCTGAGCAGGCAAACAAAGATGAATTATTTCCTTTCTTGTTTTGGTTTCAACTCTGCTCTCATTCTCACTCCCCCGCTCTTACTGTTTGTTCTCACTCACACCCAGGTAACTCCTGTGGTCCTTCAAAGCCCAGAATTCCTCACCTCCTCCAGAAAGTGACCTCTGACTATAATCACCTCCTACATTGCTATCTTCTTTGAATCTTCATTTCCCTTGTGGTCAAGCCTTTTTCATTGTTTCATGTGTTTTTGATTGCTTACCAAATAGATTTTCAACATCTTTAAAATATGAACCTAAACACTAGAAACACTTTAAGTGGAAAAAAATAAATCTCTATCCCTTGAAAACTGGAAATATACTAATGCTATGTGTGATAAACTGCTATTAATAGATTGATGTAAGCCTGTATTAATCTAAATTAATACCAGAAAGAATTCTTCATTATTCAAGTTTAGCAGACAACAGACTTTTGGGTTCCTGCCAACGGAGCCAGTGTCTTTTTGAAAGCATGCATTCATGACAAGAGGTCAGCCTAATGAGGGCTTTGATCTGACATGAAGAGCCATGATCCCACACAGCTTCTAAGCCACAGGGGAGTGGGGTCTGAGGCTGACGCAGAACCCCAACTACCTGCAGTGCCCTGGATACCACACTGTCTAAATCATCACAGCGCATTTAGGCTTATGCCAAACAAGGCTGGAACTTGCTGTCTCCTCTTTTCCTGCAACCTCACCAATGCCAGGTATCTGGGCTACAGCCCTTATCCAGGGCTGGTCACAACCCTGGAAAAGATGTCACTTGGATGGAGGTTCCCACACTGGGGATTATACACTCTGGTGAGCACCAGGAAAGATGCTATATTTGGAGAGTAGGGCTCTGACATCATTTTCTCATGGCTGGGACACATCCAGTGTATGGTCTCTACCTTCTATCCCCAACCTCACCCCTGTCTCCCTCTTCTTGCTCAGATTGTGTAGGTCACAGGCTGAAGCATCACAGTCACAAGCATAAACTGCACTCTTGGGTATTTGGATTGTAATGTAGGAAGTTATATATTTGCTAAAGATTTTAATCAAATGTCCTCTGCAACCAGACCACAGTGGGGCTGTAACATTACAAAAGAAAAGACAGAGAAGTCAAGATCTAGAATTCACATCAGTTAGAAACTCCTGGTTTCCAGTTTTCAAAGCTGTAGGGAATTCCTGTCCTATGCGCCTTGTAACAAGACCATCAGAACTACTTTTTAGAATAACAAAAGCTTTCCTGAGGAAAACTGTCATTCCATACATGGCTTTCCAGTGGATGAAATTATGCAGGGATTAGAGAGTTTATAGATAATTCCTGTTTCTATTCTTAAGCGAATATCTTATATTTTTGGTTTTTCTCTCTGCCCGTATACGTGTATCATTCAGTAGACAACTATTGAGCCTAGAAAAATTAACAATTGTGCCTCTATCATCTCTTTTTATTTTTTCATTGTTAATGTTTATAGATATTCTTTTGAAATGCTAAGAGACTCTGAAATATTTAATAAACAAACTATTAGGTTGAGAACCTAAGTGTCAAACTACAAATAAATAACATAGTGGAGAAACCAAGATGGCAGCATAGGTGAACACCAAACTGCTGCCTCACACAACAATTTCAAAACTACAACTAAAAGACAGAACAGACATCATCCAGAACCACAGGAAAGTTGGCTGAATGGAAATTTTACAATTAGAAGGAAAGAAAGGGGCTCACGGAGATTTAGAGGAGCTGCAAAAAGCTGAAGTATGAAGACGTGCATGGAGAGGATGGGCAGCAGAGAGCCTGGCTGGCTTACTCTTGTGGGAGGGAGACGTAAACTCCCGACTGCACTGAAACCCATATCCAATTGCACTGAACTCCAGTTCCGGGCAAGACTCATATGGGGGGAGTCTGGACTGTCATGGAAAGGGAAGAGTGCATGGAAACTTATGGGAGCTGTGAAAGACAGAGGTCTGGAGGCATACAAGCACAAGCGTGCACATAGAGGGCTAATGGCTGATTGTATTGCTGGCTTTCTCTAGCGGGAGGGAGACAGAACCTCCCAACTGCACTGAACCCCATTTTCAGGTGAGACCCTGGGGACCCAACTCATATAGGTCCCAAAGTGCACGGAAACTCAGGGAGCTGGACAGGCAGAGGTCTGTAGGCACATGAGCATCAGTGCTCAGAGAGGGCTGCAGTGATTACCAAGGGACATTGAGACCCAGGGCCCTCATAGGGCAGGGCTGATGGGAAGCCAATGCTGTTGTTGAATGCTCCACCCCATCCAACCTGAACACAAAGGCTTTTGCAGTTTTGCAAGTCTTGTATCGTAAGGCTGACTCCAGCACAGAAATTTTCCTAGTGTAGACACAGCCGATCCTCACAACCAATTGCCTTGGAGGTCAATTCCCCCCAGTGATACCAACAACAATCAAAACTTAACTACAACAAGACTGTACACACAGTCCACAAAGGGGTGCACCAAGAGAGTACACCTCAGGTAACTGGGGAGGTGGAGCTACCGGGCCATATAGGACACCTAACACACAAAGCTACTCTACCAACTCAGGGAAGCAGCAAAAATGCAGATACAAAGGAACAGATTACAAACGAAAGAAATGCAGGAAAACAAATGACTGGATATAGAGTTCAAAACCATGGTTATAAGATATTTCAAGAATTTCCTAGAAAAGATGGATAAATTTAGTGAGACCCAAGAGGGGATGAAAAAAGACTAACTATAGATGAAAAAGGACCAACTAGAAATTAAACATACATTGACTGAAATAAAAAATATTATACAGAAACCTAAAAGCAGACTAGAGGAACACAAGAATCAAGTCAAAGATTTGAAATACAAAGAAGCAGAAAACACTCAACTGGAAAAATAAAGAGAAAAAAAGAATCCAAAAATTGGATGATAGTGTAAGGAGCCTTTGGGACAACTTCAAGCGTACCAACATCAGAATTATGGGGGTGCCAGAAGAAGAGAGAGAGAAAGATACTGAAAACCTATTTCAAGAAATAATGACTGAAAACTTCCCACATCTGGTGTAAGAAATAGACTTACAAGTCCAAGAAGTGCACAAAACCCCGAACAAAAGGAATCCAAAGAGGACCACACAAAGACACATCATAATTAAAATACCAAGAGCAAAAGACAGAGAATATTAAAAGCAGCAAGAGAAAAACAGTTCATTACCTACAAGGGAACAACCATATGATTTCCAGCTGATTTCTCAACAGAAACTATGCAGACCAGACGGGAGTAGCAAGAAATATTCAAAGTGATGAATAGCGAGAACCTACAACCACGATTACTCTACCCAGCAAAGCTATCATTCAGAATTGAAGGGCAGATAAAGAGCTTCAAAGATAAGAAAAAGCTAAAGGAGTTCATCAACACCAAACCAGTATTATATGAAATGCTGAAAGCTACTCTTTAAGAAGAGGAAGAAGAAAAAAAGGTAAAGATAAAAATTATGAACAAAAAATACATATCTATCAACAAGTGAATCTAAAAATCAAGTGAATTAAAAATCTGATGAACAGAATAAACTGGTGAATATAATAGAATCGGGCTCATAGAAAGGGAGTGGACTGACAATTCTCAGGGGGAAAGGGATGAGGGGGTGCAGGGAGAGACTGGAAAAAAATCATATACCTATGGATGAGGACAATGGGGGGTAGGTAAGGGTAGAAGGAGGGGTAGGAACCAGGTGGAGGGGAACTATGGTGGGGAGGGAGGGAAAGAGGAACAATTGTAATAATCTGAACAATAAAGATTTATTAAATTAAAAAATGCAAAAAAAAAAAAAGAAAGAAGAAAGAAACAACATCGCGATTTGCTATTTGCTAGACCCAATATAGAGCTACCTTGCAGGAGACAAAACAATTCAAAATAAACTCTCCCTGACAATAGACCTATGAGCAGATCCTACAAAAGGCTAAGTCACAACAGTAAACAATAGCAAGAATAGTTTCCTTGTCTGAGATAAGCTGGTTTTTAGTCTGAAACACCTTTCACAGGCAATGTTATACAGTAATTTCATGCTGGAACCACTGAGATACGCAGCAGATATCATCCCACTTTTTAGGTGAGAAAATTGAGTCTCAGAGAGGTTTAATAACTTGCCTAAAGCCACACAGCTAAGAAATGATCAAGCCAATGCTAAAACCACATTTTTTTTACTTCAAATTCAAGGCTGTTTTTACCATATCATGCTGCAAGTGGAAGGCATTACATAACCTCCAATTGTCCTTCATTTCTAGGTAACCAGGGAATATCTCTTGTGGCACTTTCTTTTCCTGGATCACTTAGCCTCAATTACACATTTTTATTACCACAGTGCTCTTTTGATAATAACTCTATTAATCAGACCCTTATAAAACAAACAAACAAATTAAAAAACAACATTTTGCCCTGGCCAGTGTAATTCAGTTACTTCAATGTTGTCCCATGCACCAAAAGGTTACTGGTTTGATTCTGGTCAGAGCACATACCCAGGTTGCAGGTTTGGTCTCCAGTTAGGGTATGTACAGAAGACAACTGATCCATGTTTCATATATATATATATATGTTGTGTCTTCTTTTTTTGCATTATTTTATTTAATAAATCTTTATTCAGATTATTACAATTGTTCCTCTTTCATATATATATATATATATATATATATATATATATATATATTCCTCCCTTCCTGTCTCTCTAGAATCAATGAAAACATATTTAAAAATAAAAACTTTCAGCTAAGAATTTCAAAGCAATTTTACCCCAGGGAAAATCCAGGCCCTGAGGGGCTAAGCCATTTTATTTCAGTTCCCATGGTAGCACTACAAGAAGAACAAAGTGTCTTATCTTCTTCCAACCTCTAATGAATCCCAGAATAAGGATCAGCAGCCCATGACAGAGACGTCTTGCTAATGCTGGATATGGTGTCAGTCACAGGCAGAACCATCAGACAAAACCCCTTGTCAGGGCTCCTCTTTTTTCCTCAAATTCAATGAAACATTTGTAAAAAGTTTAAAAATGGAAAAGTGCTATATAAATGTAAAGCATTATTGTCACCTTTATATTTTGGGGGCACTAACAAGTACTTTTTATCTTACTCTCCCGCATGCTACCTCCTCTGTTTGCCAGTCCAGTACCTGTTTTGTATATAGTAAAAATAGGATGATATTATTATTTATTTTTACACCTTCAAGATATTGTTTCTCAGAGTCCTAAAGCTGAAAAGATTTGATTTAATTAACCCATCATCATGACATGCCAGAAATGCTTGGGCCTCATACAATAAACCTTGTTAAAAGACTGACCCTACCTATGCACTCAAGAGTATTCAAGACTCTCTAGAGCTGTTAGTTGTTTGTAGGATACAGCTGCTATTTCTCACTTATCCACATATGGTTTCTCCTTCTGAACTATCCTGCACTACTCCACATTTGTCTGCCAAGTGTCCCCTACAACAGAGCTTAGGAGTCATCTTTTCTGGGAAGATGTCCCTACTGAAGATCCCCCAATTTCATCCCCACCCATAGACAAGCCTGCCTCTCCTGTAATCACTGATATACTTCTGCTTCCTCACTCTGGTGTTAAACTCTTGGAAGCTGGCATATTATTGGGTTCTGTATCCCAACACCCAGCACAGTGTCTGGCACTCTGGTGGTGCTCAGTCCATGCTTGTTAAGTGAATGTTTGGTGCCTACTCAAGACTTTCTCTCCAAAAGTCTTGGACTCTGGGTGTCCTCGGCTCCCAAAGGGATAGTCCTGAAGTATTTCCCATGTCTGCCTTTCCAGGAAGTATAGCTAGACCATTCAGTAATTTTTGTGGGTCAAGTACCTGCCACAGCTATTCGTAAATGAAAACTGCCATTCAGTGATGATAATTTTATCTTCATCCCCTTATTTTAAAAAAAAGTAATATATGGGTATACATACATAAAAGCACATAAATTCATATATACAATTTAACAAATACATGAATACAATAAAGAGAACACCCACACGTCCACCACTTGGGACAAGAAAAGGAAGTCTGCCAGCATCACAGACAATCCTGTGGGTCCTTTCTAACAACAACTTTGCCCTTTCTTCTTACAGGTAACTTCCATACTGACTTTTATGATCAAAATTCTTTTGTCCTTTTTGTGTGTGTATGGTTTTCACCATTCATTTATGCAAATTCTAAACAATAAAGATTTGCTTCCCGTTTTTGACGTTTATATAAATGGAACCATTCTGTATCCTGTCATTCAGGACTGAGTTTGTGAGATTCATCCATGTACCTGCATGTGTCAGAGTACCATTATTGTTGTATAGTATTCCATTGTTTGAATAAACTACAAAGCAATCAGCAGTTCTATTCCTGATGGGTATTCAGGTTGTATCCAAGTTGTAGTTATAACAAACAGTGCTGCTCTGAACATTCATATGTTACTTGGTGCACATTTGAACAAATTTACTAGGGTAAGTATGTATTTCCAGGTAATATATTAAATAATGCCAAACTGATTTCCAAATGTGTTGGAAACCAAACATTGTCCTGATGTAAACAGAAAACCAGAAGGCTGCTCAACCTTAATTGCTCTGAAAAGTCAGAGCTAATTACTCACTGTTTAGTTGAAAACATTGTTAGCTGAAGCAGCCTCTACCTGTTTGTTTCATGTTAATTTCTGTTTTGTTATTTCCTGCCTAAAGGCTAGGGGTGTGTCCCAAAGCCTTAATAAAAGGGAGAAAAAGGCCAGAGCAAGTGATAGTCCTTTCCACTAGAGGAAGACTCCTGCCTGGGCCCCCAATATCACCAAATTAATAATTTCTAGTCTCTTCGTTTGCGTGCGGTCTCCTTCAGAACCCAAACCCTGAACCGGGAACCCTGAACCACGTGGGATGGGGAAAGAGGCTCCCACACAAATGGTTGTACCAACTTACACTCTCATCAGCAGCCTGGAAGAGATCCCAATGTTCATTACCTCTTCATTATCAGGCTTTCTGAAGTTTTGCCCAGTATGTCAGGAATCCCATTGTCATTGCATTTGTTTTCACTGATTAGTAATTTTATATTTAGTAACAATCATATTTGCTTCTATTTTAGCCTTTTACCCATTTTTCCTATTAGGTTCTCTGCCTCTTTCTTAGTGATTTGGGAGAATTCTTTAAACATTTACAATATTAGCCTGTGGATTTGTTATATATGTTGCAAATATTTTCTCCCACTCTATGGTTTTTACTCTTACCATATTCATGTCGCCATTTGATAAAGAGAATGTCTCAATTTTTATGTAGAAAAAAAATATTTTAAAAATTTTGGTAGTATTTTTTGGTTTCATTTAGGAAATCCCCAAAGACCATGACAATATCTTTCCTTGTTGATTTTTCCTTCCACCTATAATCTTTTAACACTGAAATAAACTCTTTTAGCATGGTTTGAGGTAAAGATCCAACTCCATTTTTTCCATGTGGATACCTAACTGTCCTAGCAATTTCTTTAAAAATCTTTAGAACTACTTTTCTCTCTGATCTTGATATCTGGTAGAGCCAATGAGTTCTTCTTTAAGAGTGTCTTGGACAATCTTATTAATTCTTTGTATAGCCATTTAAATTTTAAAATCTGCCTGCCAAGTTAAAAAAAAATCAAACAAATTCATGAAGTTTGCTTGGTTTTGCATTCAATTTATAACAATTTGAGGACAAATGACATCTAGTCTGATTCATAAACTTGGTGTATCTTGCCACTTATTTAGTTTTCTTTTATCATGTTTCTCAATAACACTTAATAATTTCTCTGTAGATGTCTTAGACAAAAATATTTTGTTAGCTTTATTTCCAAGGATATCACCTTGTTTTGTATGTTTTATTCTATTATTTAATTTTCAATTTTTTGCTCAATTATATGAATTAAGTGTATTGTTTAAGT
>PVJN01022498.1:0-26492 GCA_004026805.1 Lasiurus borealis | reverse complement strand
TGATTGCTCAGCACCATCAGCAGGTACAAGCAGTGGCTGCTTGTTTCAATTGCCCCTCAGGGATTCCCTACCTACCCCTGCTCTTGAGGGGCAATCAGGGCCTGCCACTGCTGCTTCCACCCACTGCCAGCGATGGCGCCATTCAAACCTGCAGCTTGTGTTGGAACTGCTGCCAGCACCAGCTGCTGATGCTGGCCTCGCTCCCACTGGCCCCAATTGCTAAGCACCATCAGCAGATGTGAGGGGGGCCAGCACCATCAGTGTGTTGGACCGACAGTGGCAGGAGCAGAGCTGCCAACAGATAAGGGACAGGGGACTGTGATGGGAGGGGCTGGGCAAGAGCACAGAGGATGGGTCAAGAACCCCCCACTATGCCCACCACGGCCTCGCCATCTACAGTTCCTTTCAAAGTGCATGAATTCATGCACTGGTCCCCTAGTTCAATAATATAAAATCATAATTCCTTTAACTGCCTAAATTCCCAGTGTAGGTTCTCGATAATATGTGTTTATTTTTAATATTAGAAAATTCTTTCTGAATAAGGAACCACAATTGTAAGCCTTTCCTGGCTAAGCCACTGCCAATGCTGACAGTTTTGTTATAGCCAGCCAATGTGGCTAACCTAAATTATGTTGGCTGCTTGGCAAACAACAAACAAAAGTTTTGGATTCTATCATTTAGTTTGATAATCTAACTCAGTGGTTGGCCAACTGTGGCTTGTGAGCCACAGTTTGCTGCTCTGTTGACTAATGAGTTTACTGACCACTGGTCTAACTCAGTAGCACAGTAGTGCTGTAAATTCTATTGGTACTCACTTTTTCTAGTTACTGCCTAGGAACAGATTTTTCATCAGCATATAAATTAAGACACTGTAATGTTAAATATTAAGCTTCAATTCCAAATAGTTTAGGAAAACATGAAATGCTTTCAGCCTTTTGCCTTAAAATTTAATAGCATAAATATTCTTCTACCTTGACTGAATTCAAAAGTTGCTTTTCCAGGAAAAAAAAAGATTATCTTTACATAAATTGAGTAGTTAAATAGATCACTAAAATAATTTTTACTATGTAGTTGTCTATATTAGCTATTTAACTTAGGTATATCAATGAGTATTTATATTTTACTTGTCCAGCCTACAGTTATTTAATTTTTTATATGTTTTATACTGTGTTTTTTCTGTTTTGTTTTGTTTTGTTTTTTGTTGTTATTGTTGTGTTGTTGTTTTTTTTGTGTGTGTGTGGTACCTATTGTGAGCTTTTGATCAGTTTCTTTTTCTACCTAGCAGTCAACTCACTGGCAGGAAATAAAAAATCTTTAAGTCTACTGGCCAAATTAAGGAATCTTTGCTTCATCAGCCCTCTGGTGTTCTTAAATAAAAATGTGTCATGACTTTAATTCCCTTATCTAAAAGAGCACAGTACTGAGCAGACTGTCTACTGTGTAGGTGCATGTGTCTATGTTTAACGGAAACTAATCTCTGAATATTTGTTGATTGTGAGTGAACAAGAAGGTTTACTATCAAAATATTAATAATCTTTTAATATGGTCCCTAGAGGCCAATTGAAGTCCACTATTTTTATAAAAAATAAGAAATAACCCAAAATGTTTTTTATATTAAAAATGAATTGTAATACCACAGAACAGGTGCCCCAAAATGTCAGCATTTTAAAGAAGTTTATAGGAAATATGAAGCTCGTGTGAAGTGATTAAAGGAATTATTAACTAGCTCCTATCAAATTCTGACTGACTCTACCCAAAGGTTAAAAACAACAACAATTGGTTTAAAGGTTGTTGTTCCTTTCTAAATCCTATACACAAAGTTTAAATCAGAGATCAATGGCATAGAGAAAGTAAAGCCATTAGATAGTAAGCAGAAAGATCACCAAGATTTCAGGGACTGCTGGAATATCCTGCAAATGTAGTCATGTTTTATTGAGTGATGCCCCTAATTCACATGCAATGAGAGCAAGGTAAGCAAAGTGAGGACTTTGACACAGCTAGCCCATTTTGTTGGTGAAGGAGCCAGAATAGAGATGTGGACCATTTCTCAACAAATTTCAGGAAAATAAAACGTATGCACTAAAAATGATCTAGCTTAACGGTGGATTTCTGTAATGTGCTTGACTTCTCAGAAAAGCCTTCCTTGGTTACTACTGCCACATGAGTGCAAAGGGATACATACAGGGCATCAGCAGCAATTTGCTATGTCATGTATCTTAACTACCTGAGTGAATCGTTACAAATTTATTCTGTTGAAGTTTGAAGTAATGTGTCTAATAAAACCACTCTTTTATATGCTAGTTTTGGACTAACTGAAAAGTAAAGCATAAATAATATAGATGCAAAAAATGGCCTTTTAAAATGGACATTTGTAGCTGAGGCTTATTCATAAGGTCAAGTGAGCTTCTAAATATCAGAATTAAGCAGTGACTATAAAACAGCTATTTATACTAGATTTATACACACCTCTCCAATAGTCAAAGCCATGTCTCTAAGCTCACCTCATTAACATGAGTAATTGAAAGAAAGAACATTCTCCAGGCCTATTAGCTTCTAAAAAATAAAGGGGTTGGATGATACATTCCTGATTTCTCTACGAACCTCACCAAAAGATAGGTTATTCAAGCAAAAGTGAGAAGAAGCATTTTTTCCCAACAGAAAAGCAGAGGAAGATGAGTTCATTATTCATTAAACAAATAATGATATTATGGCTTTGGGTTTCCTTCTCTTTGATATTCCACTTATGTTGCAAAATGGCTGCAACAGATCCAAGCAATGAGTCAAAACATTTACACATAGAAATAGAGGGAGAGGGATTCTATTTTTGCCTCACTTGCTTCTTTAAGAGAGTATACATTTTTTCTAGAAGTGCAATATATATATTAACACATTCCCTTTGTTAACCTAGGCCAGGATTCAATCGTATAATGGTTATTCTACCTGCAAAGATAGCTGGCAAAGTGGGTGCCTGGCATTTTCATATCACTGAGGAAGATAGGGTGGGAGGTGAGCTCATTGTAAACAAACAACAGTACCTGCTGCTGTCTTTGCCTATTTTGTATAAAGAGTAATTAGTTACAAATGTATGTTTTGATCCTGAAATTAACATACTATATATCTAAGACATTTGTAACATATCTATAGCTATCTTATACACTAAAAGGCTGATATGCTGTGTCCAACAGTTTGTTCGACCACTCAACCAGTTGCTATGAATCAAACTAACCACCAGGAAGCAGATGCTCTGATTGGTACATTAGCTTGCTTTGGGGTCCAGCCAATTGGGAGTGGGCGAACCGGGCTTGACATGCCCTGAAGCCCTGCTGTGGTCACTCCCCAGCCCTGATTGTGTACCGGTGGGGGTCCCTTGGTTTGACCTGCACACTTTTGCAATACAGAACCCCTTGGGGGATGTTGGAAAACTGGTTTTGGCACAATTCCCACAGGCTAGGTCAAGGGATCCCACCAGTACACGAATCTGTGCACTGGGCCTCTAGTATAAAATAAGGAATGAAATTGCCGAGGCCGGTTTGGCTCAGTGGATAGAGCGTCGGCCTGGGGACTGAAAAGTCCCAGGTTCCATTCCGGTCAAGGGCATGTACATTGGTTGCGGGCACATCCTCAGTAGGGGGCGAGCAGGAGGCAGCTGATGCATGTCTCTCTCTCATTGATGTTTCTGGCTTTCTATCCCTGTCCCTTCCTCTCAGTGAAAAATCAATAAAATATATTTAAAAAATAAAATAAAATAAGGAATGAGATTATTCAGTTAAGTATGTCATTAGTGCAGAATATAATATGGCATGAAAAGTACTATGTAAAGAGAGGTAAGTCCATATATTTGACTGAGAGACAGGGCCAAGAAGAAGGGATCTAAGACATTCTTTTGAGAAGCCCTCATAAAAGTTGTGTGTGTGTGGTAGGTGGGGGAGGGGGGACTTTGGGAAGAAAGAAGAAGATAATATAGTAACAAGAAAAAAAATATCTAAAATTTCTCTCTTGCCATAAAGAACCTTGTGGCTTCTGGTGTTTTGTGGGCAGGTCCTGGAAGAACATGGATTTGTATATTTTTTAGAGTCAGAACCAGTAACAGAGCTGAACAAATATCAGATGGCTGAGGATAAGTATTATAAATTTAGAGAGGAACACAGAAAAGATATAAGTTCCTCATATTGAATTACTACTAATAAAATGTTTGAGGTATACCCATAAGACCTTTGACTCAAATATCTCTATTTTTCTACTGTTTGGGATACTACCGTAAATAAACTATATATAATACTTATTCCTGAGTTTCCTCTTCAGCCTATTGGCAAATCAATTCTGTATCTTTCTTGTATAGGACTTGATATATTCTTTCCATTTTAATTATGTTAAGAGTCTCCAAGACCATCCTCAGGCTTCATGATTCACAGGTTTTAGAAAAGTTGCTATATTCATGGTTAGTTTCTTTTTTTAATTAAATATTTATTATTCAGATTATTACATTTGTTTCTCTTTTTTCCCCTCCATAGCACCCCTGCACCCAGCTTCCACCCTTCCCCCTGCCCTTACCTCCCTCCCATTGACCTCATCCATAGGTGTATGATTTTTGTCCACTCTCTCCCTGTATATTCCTTACCCCTTTTCCCCTGAGAATTATCAGTCCACTCCCTTTCCTTGCTCCTGATTCTATTATATTCACCAGTTTATTCTGTTGATCAAATTTTTAATTCACTTAATTTTTAGATTCACTTGTTGATAGATATGTATTTGTTGTTCATAATTTTTTGGTTTTTACCTTTTTCTTCTTCCTCTTCTAAAAAAGTACCTTTCAGCATTTCATATAATACTGGTTTGGAGTTGATGAACTCCTTTAGCTTTTTCCTATTTGTGAACCTCTTTATCTGCCCTTCAATTCTGAATGATAGCTTGGCTGGATAGAGTATTCTTGGTTGTAGGTTCTTACTATTCATCACGTTGAATATTTCTTGCAACTCCCATGTGGCCTGCATCGTTTCTGTTGAGAAATCAGCTGATAGTCATATGGGTGCTCCCTTGTAGGTAATGAACTGTTTTTCTCTCTCAGTGCATGCGTCTCCGTACCTCAGCTTTATGCAGCTCCTCTGGGTCTCCGTGAGCCTCTCTCCTTTCCTCTAGGTGTAGAACTTCCACTCAGCCAGCTGGTTCTGGATGATGTTCATTCTGTCTTTTAGTTGCAGCCTTGAAATTATTGCGTGAGGCAGCAGTGTAGGTGTTTACCTATGCCGCCATCTTGGATTCTCTCCGGTTACAGTTTCTTATAGCAGAAGAATACACATTATCATCAGCAAAGAGAAAAGAGCATGGGATGAGAATGAGGAGAAATTGAGCACGAGTTTCTAAGTGTTCATTTCTAATGGATTCTCACAGATGCACTTACTTTAATCAGTAACAAGGCAGGACAGCACATGTGAAGTATTGACAGTCAGGCCAGCGCACTGAGCCTTGGTACTTATGGTTTGATGGGAGGTCACTCATGTAGGCCTGAAGCATCCATAGGTCTGACTCAGTTACTCAGACTTCAGGCCTCAGAACACAAAAAGGCATTCGCCATAAATCTTATTGTTAACTTAACTGTTGAGTCAAACTGGTAAATGTGGCTCAAGGCCTCAGGCACACAGATACACTGTTATGAAACAAAATATTCTATAACCTCAGAGCTTAACTTTCAGGAAGTGGTCAAGGACCAGTGGTGAAGACAGGCTTTCTGGAAGAATGTGCAATATTTGAGCAACCCAGTCCTACTGAATTAACCCTTTCCTTCATAGTCCACTGCCCTCCCCATCTCCCCAAATAAACAGCATTTTCTAAGCATCTATATTTAGTGAAGAATTTATATAACATATATAGAAATAGTACTAGCATTTGTGGAACTAGTGTGGGCTAGGGATAGATTGAAAGAAACAACTAATTTATTATATAAAGCCATTTATATACATTTTCAGGAATATTTTTGCACTAGTCTGATTACATAATCTATAGTTATGTGCAATATTTCAGCACCTTAGTCCTGCTGAAGGAAGGGTTAATTCAGCAGTACTGGGTTGCTCAAATATTACACATTCTTCCATAAGTCCGGTCTTCACCACTGGCCCTTGACCACTTCCTGAATCCACTTTTGATGCAGACCAGTCATTTTCCATCAGTATTACATCCCAAGGAAGCTTTAACTTCACCTTCTAATACATCTGTTCATATCAAAATTAAATTATGAATAATTTGCATAAAGTACTTGAATCATAGCAACACACAGTGTTATATCATATTACAGTATGCTCATGCTAACTTTCAGGTTCAAACAGAAAAAGTAAGAAAGAATTACAAAGGTATTTGTTAGACCTTTATAGTAAATCTAGAGGCTCAGTGCATGAAATTTGTGCACAGATGTGGTCCCTAGGCCTGGAGGGTGATTGAAGTGTGAGTGTCTGGTGTAGAAGGGCAGGTCCCAGCTGATGTCTGGGCCTCAGTATCACCTGGTCCCCTGGGCCCCTGCATGCCCCATGCTGCCTGAGTCATGGTGCCCAAGTCCCCATGTGGAGATGTAGGGAGCACAGCATGGGCCTCTAGGCCACCCAGTGGCAGCTGCTTGGAAGCCAGGTGAGCAGCACACTCTCTCCTGGCCAGATTTACAGGCCAGCTCCTGCACAAAACTGGGAGCCTGACCAGCTTCTCTGGTCCCAGCATCTACGGCCTGGCTCACCAGGAAGAGGATAAGCAGATGTGGAGCAGGTTCCTTGTGGGCGCCCAGCACCTGAGCACAAGGGTTTCTCTGGGGTTTGAGCCTTGCCATCCCAGAGGAGAGTATTAGGGGAAGTGAGAGTGAGCTCAGGAGACACCCCACATTCTCACTGCACCTCCTCCATGCCCTACACCCCCTGTCCTAGGTAGCTAGCGAGAGGTTGCAGTGCAATGCTGATGCCTGCCATGTTCCATGCCAAACCCTGGTGGTCAGCACATGTCATGGAGAGCCATGAAACTCCAGGTCTCCCAGTCATACTCCTATTTGAAAGACCCTCCGAGGTGACAATTTGCAAATTAGGCTTTTATTTTATAGGATATTATGGATAGATGACATTATAGTTGGATACAATTCAGTTGTGTCTGGGTTTTAAATCAGTTGAAGACAAACCAGTACCCATTCCTTAGTTTTCTGAATGTGCTGTTAAGAAGCCTATCCCTGCATTGCTGCAGCATCCACATGCCTTCATGAACCCAGTGTCCACTTCAGACAAGTGCAGTAGGATCTCCACTTCATAGCTCCAAGCACTTTTCAATCTGAATAAGTTCCAATGGCTTGGCATTCCCTACTTTAATGTGCCCTTTAAATACCCTTCAAACTTTAATAGGTCCTAGACCCTTAGTGGCCTCCCTTTAATGATCCATGTTTATATGGCCTAAATGCCTGACTAAATGAATAGGTCATTGGCCACCACCCAGGAGTCAGCATATACCCAAACAGCAGGGCTCTTATATGTATTCAATTATTCCATCCTTGCAATCCAGTTCAATTTACTAATTTGTATATTCCCTTCTTATATCAAAGTTCTTCATTAGTTGCTAGAAATGTAAGAGTCTTCAAAATAGGATGCTTTCCATCCACCTTGGAACTTGTATCTATAAACCTATAATGTTTTCTTGGATATTGGTGCTCTGTGTTGTCATTTGGTTAAAGGACTGCTTCCCTACTGGAGCTGCCTCAGCATGCTAACACACCTTCCAAATCAGGCAACTTCCAGGTTCTTGACTCATGCAAGAAAAATTTCAAGATGACAGTCCAGGTACAAGTGGGAGTAAGTTTGGGAATGCTTGGGACAGTGAGGCAAAGGAAGGTGTCCCTGGAGTCAGGATCAGGATAAGCTCCGGAGGAGCTAATGCTGCCTGCTTGGTCTCTGGGTGCAAGTCCAATCAGGACCCTTAGAGCTCAGAATACAAAAGCAAAAGTACATGATTGAGGAAAAGGGCATTAGTGTGCTCAAAGACCTGCTTGTGTTTTCTGTCCTGAGGGGTTTTATCTATATTCCATAGATGGGAATTTTAGGGTAAGTCTCAGGAGAAGAGCTCAACATAATAGTCAGTAGATTCTGGGTGTGTGTTTAGTATACTAAAATATTAAAATGAGCATATACCACATGCCGCTCATGACCTGCGGTTTGCCACTCGATTGACTAATGAGTTTGCTGACCACTGTTTTTTTGTTTGTTTGTTTTGTTTTGTTTTGTTTTGTCATCTATCTCTCTGAGTAGGTGATTTAAATCACCTGCTCTTAGATATTGTTGGTTATGGAGGATAAATTTAGACCACCTGCTCTTGGTTACCTTTGGTTTAAAGGGATAGTCTTGTGATTTACCAGCTGGTTGTTAATTTCTCACCTGTTCCAGCCTTTTTATCAGCTGCTTGTCTCAGTTTCATCATTCCAGTTACTAGGGAATTGTTCCAGTTTCTTATGAACCTGCCTATATTTGAGAGCTGTTCACATGGCACCACCCCTGTTGTAATAAGATCTTGCAGCTTACTTAGGAGGCTTCAGAGTGGACCTAACAGAAAGAGACGTAACCTGCTCATGACTACAATGGGCACCTGGCTATCCTTTCAGTAGCATTGTGTTTGGACATTTTCTGGTCCAAAATCCCAGTATTTTCTTCTGGAAAGAAGTCAGAAGCTTTTGACATAAGTTTCTGTCTGCATAAGTATAAATTGAAGGTATTTTTAATCAAATGGGAGAGGAGTCATAAGGGCTAGCAGGCATGAAATGAGCCACCATTTTTTGAAATCCAGATGTAGCCTGTTGTTGTTCAGGACCTAGTATTTCAGATATTTTTTGTAGATATGGAACCTACAATATTTCCAAATGTGGAATTTGAATCCTCCAAAATTCAAACAAGTTAACCAGGCACTGTGCTTCAGTTGCAGGGATAGTTAGGCAATGTAACAGTTTATTTTTAGTTGCCTCTTTAAAATCACAGGGAGTTTCTACCCAAGTTATTCAAAGGAATTTCCCATGTGGATCTTTTATTAGATTTATCAACAAGCATGTGTTAGTCTTGTGTGTCACCATTGAATTTAAGTTAGTCTTAGCTTCTTGTTCAGCTTCTGATATGACCATTATATCATCAATGTAGGGTATTATCTCTCTGGAGACTATATCAGTTCCTTCTAACCAAATCAATACAGACAGCCGGTGAATTCAAATAATGTTAGGGGAAATACATAAATATAAATGTGATACGTTGCATGCAAAGGCACACTGCCTTCTTTTCCAAGGCTAACATAAATATAAAGCATTCGCAAAACCAATCACTAAATATGAGTCTCCTTTAGATTGTTTTGTTGTTATTTCTTCCTCTTAAAAACTATTCCAGAAACTGTGGAAACTAGATATGTTACTACTCTAATCAAGCCTTGTTTGTAACCTTCTGTTGGTCTCCATGAACCATCCACATTTTGGCATGGTTCACATTGAGCCATTGTCCAGTGAAGTAGTTAGAATCAAAACTTCCAACATGTCAGTAATTACAGTTGTAATATTTCTTTATCCACTAGGTACCTGGATTTATTTCAATTACAAACCTGTAGGCTTGGAAAATTCTATAGGTTCCTATTTAGTATGTCCAAGTAATAATGTCCAAAGAGAAAATACACACCTGCTTTACTGCCCTAGTCAGATGTAATATCCATAACAATAATACATTCAAGTATAAGATACACGGGCCACTTTACACAAAGTCTACACAAACATTCTAGTCTTTATCCAAACTTTCACCTATGTGTCATTGATCACTACAGCTCAGTATATTGCTAATCTAGCTTCCATTAGGACTTCTCTAACAGGTTTTATAATCACAGAGCAGTAGGATTTTGCAGCAAGAAACCTGAGAAAAGTCTATTTTATTCACAAGTACATATGACCTTGAGTTCCTAGTCAAAGGTCAGACCTGAAGACCATAGACCTTTCATCAAACCTCATGAGTAATCTGCTAGAACGGTGGTCGGCAAACAGTGGCTTGTGAGCCACATGTGGCTTGCTAGCCGTGCTTTGTCACTCTGTTGACTAATGAGTTTGCTGACCACTGTGCTAGACCTTGTCATGTTAAGGTCAAGTTTCCTATTATCATCTTCGTTTTCTGGCATCATAAATTCCTCCAAACTTGAGTAAATAGAGTAGATTTGTGTAGGAACCTTTAATATTGGAGGATCAGCAGAGCCTACCATCAGTCCACCCAGGAACTGATAGTAGTGAATTAATCCCTTTGTTACAACCCAATCAGTACCTGCTATATTCATTACATTCCTTAAAGACTTCCATCTCCCATTGAGAGTTCTCTGAATGTACATTTGTATTTTCATATTCTCTCATAGATTATTCTCATTTTTGTATCATATGTAAGTTTCATAAGTAGAAACTGAAACAAATCTGATATGGCTTATAAATTTACATGGATGTCCATGCAATATAGGCCCTTAAATAGCAGCATTTATCTTGACCCAGGTAAGGGGCATATTGGGTGGATAAATATCCTGATCATTATAGAGCCACTTCTACAATTTACATTCACAGCTTTTCAGTCACTATGTCTGGGAGTCCCAGGTCCATAGTAAACACATACCAGGCTAGCTGTCTCCCCAGGAATAATGTGCTATGTGTTTGAATTATGTACATGAATATTTAAGTATTTAATAGTAAACTGTGTTTTGCTTCAATCATACATTCTAAAGTATGCCAAACAGGAAACCAACCCTTTTAGTCACTCTCACAACCCATTTCATTAAAGGTTATTTAGGAAGCTGACAATATTGATTTATATTAGAGATACAATACATATTTGTTGGGAAAATGAAGAGGCTCTGATTCAATGTAGCTTGCAAGCACTGGTGAACAGGGAAAAAATAGTACTTTCCTTGCTTTTCAATACATTTTACAGTTAAACTACATATAAAATCTGAATCATTTATGGCTCTCTTTCCCTCTCTCTTATAGATATACTAGAGGCCCGGTGCACGACACTCGTGCACTGGGGGTTGGGAGGTCCCGTTAGCCCAACCTGCACCCTTTAGCAGTCTGGGAGCCCTTAGATGATATCCAACCATGGGAAGCAGATCTAAGCCACAGTTAGACATCCTTAGCACCCACTTGGAGGAGGGAAAGGCTCCCACCACTATTGCTGCACTTACCAGCCATCAGCCCAGCTTATGGCTGAGTGGTGTTCCCCCTGTGGGAGTGCATTGACCACCAAGGGGCAGCTCCTGAGTTGAGCGTCTTCCCCCTAGTGCTCAGTGCATGTCATAGTGACGAATCATTCCACTGTGAGGTCTATTTGCATATTAGCCTTTTATTATGTAGGGTTCTTATCCTACATAATAAAAGGCTAATGATAAAATCAACAGAACAGTAGAACAACCAGTCACCACAAATTTCATGCACTGGGCCTCTAGTAGATATAGATTTAGGTATAGATACAGAGATATAGCTGAGAAGTATATATTAATAACAACAAATAAATAATAAACAGATATTAAGAGATTGTAAGTTTAAATTATTAGGGTTTTGATACCTTCAATTTATGGATTAAAAGCTATTTCTGAATCATAGTTGGAAAATAATTATGTTTTCCCTCTCGAGGGCCACTTGCATTTTGTAAACTATTCCAATAAAAAAATACAAATCTGGATCTAAAATGCTCAGTGTTTAAACGTTATAGGTTGTTGTCCCTGAAAAGATGTATGCATGAAATGCTGCTTGATTGAATTATACTGGGAAGTAATAATACAGCAAGAGAGATAAGAAGGCTTGAATCTTCCTTTGTGTGTTAACCACACATTAGCACAAACAAGGTATCTTGCATCCTTAAATGCTTAACATCTATCTGTTAAATGAAGACATTAGTTGGCATCACACAAGAGATCATCATGGCCAGTCCCTTTTGCATTACCATGTACCTAACTTTTTAAAATACCATCATTTAAATGTTTTATTTAATGATTTATTTTTATGATATTGTTATACTTCGTGCTACAAAATGTTCAAAAGAGCAAATAGGCATATTTTTAAAGTATTATGTCTCCCTCTAAATCATTTAAAACATTCAGTAAATTAAAATAACTTAATATTTTTTCTAGAATTCCATAAGGTTATTAGCATCCAGATACATAAACAGAAATATATTTTATGTTAATTAATATGTAAAAAAAGTAATCAAGATATGGTTACCTTTGTTCAGTTGCCATTGTTTTAAAAATTAATTCATTGAAATATTATATTAAGATAATGAAATTTTACATGTCATTAACTTATGATAACGTTTATTATAGCTTAAAACCAAGGAAGTAAACTTAGTGTACATCATGTTTCATTTTTGTTTATGGTTATTATTTCCTTTGGTTTTAATTTTTTCTAATGATTTTATGGGAAAGTGTAAGAACTATGTGCTATAACCAAAACAAGGACACTGAAGGATAGTGAGCATTTCTATCTTGGGAACTACCATACCACGCTCTACAGTTACTTGTTTAAAAATCTAACAATCTTCCTTCTAAAATAAATAATAATGAATAGAGAATGGATGATGTGGGACACAGAACATCATGATGAAATAAAAATGAAGGGAAATCTGTTTCCTGTTCTGATTCAGGGAAATAAAAATTGGATCACAGACATTGTAGTACCATCTTATATAATAAAAAGGTAATATGCAAATTGACCCTCACATCCTCACAAAATATGGCTGCCACATATGATCAAAGATGGCTGTAAGAGAAAGCAATTGAAGGCAACTGGCCTATAGGGGAGGGAAGGCAGTTGGGAGGGACCAGGATGGAAGGGGAGGACAGTTAGGGGCAATCAGGCCATCAGGGAAGGGCAGTTGGGGGTTAGCGGGCCAGCAGGGGCAGTTAGGGGTAATCAGGCTGGCAGGGGAGTGGTTAGGGGGTGATCAGGCTGGCAGGCAGAAGCGGTTAGGGGCAATCAGGAAGCCACACAGGTGAGCAGTTGGGAACCAGCAGTCCTGGATTGTGAGAGGGATATCCAACTAATCCTACCAGGATTAAGCGGGCAGTTTTACATCTCTTGAAGGGTCCCAGATTGGACAGGGTGTAGGCTGGGCTGAGGGACATGCACCTCACCCACCCATGCATGAATTTTATACACCAGCCTCTAGTGTATACATATATACATACACACACACACACACACACACACACACACACACACACACACATTTATATATGCCTAAGCAACAGAATGACCAAAAGGCCGGTTGACTGGTCAGAAGCTATGTGCACTGACCACCAGGGGACAGATGCTCAAAGCAAGAACTTCTCCCTGGTGTTCAATGTGATCTCACAGTGGAGTGCAGCTCAGTCAGAAGCCGGGCTCATGGCTGGCAAGCACAGCTGTGGCAATGTGAGCCTCTCCTGTCACCAAGGCTGTGCTACTGAATGGCAGCAGCAGCAGGTGCAAAGGGGCTGGGTTGAGTGGGAGTAGTGCCAGGCCCTAGCTCAGATTCCTCTAGGGCTCCCTGCCACTTCCCACACTCCTATATCCCCTGAGGGGTACCAGATTACAAGAGGGAGAAGGCCAGGCTGAGGAACTCCACCAGTGCAGGAATTTGTGCACTGGGCCTCTAGTTAAAATATATTGTGACCCACCTTCACAGTAGTAGGCATTGTGGGACTGTGGACTTGAGAATGAGAATAGCTGTAGGGTGAAGTTCTATGAAAAATCTAAATCCACAGGGGGAAAAAATGGAGCACCGTATAAAATAAAAACAAAAATTCACTTAGCTATGTTTCAATAGGAGACCCAAAAGAAGAAAATAGCGAACAGGAAACAGAATTAAGATTGATATTAACATATATTGCACATAAACTTAGAGGCATGCTGATGAAACATAGAGCCCCTATATGTACAGGACTATATTTGGACATTTGGATACTCTATACTGAATCATTTATCAATTTGTCTACCTTCAGGCCAATACCATACTAATCCTTTTTAGTGTAGCTTTATATACTTGAAATAAGATAGTGTTAGTAACTCCAACTTTGTTTTTTCATCTCAGAGAATTTTGTGCAGAAATTTTGCTTGAGATTATATTGAAACTATAAATCAATTTGGAGATAACTGTCCTCCTAACAATATTGAATCTTTCAAACCATAATAAAGATATACCTTCCTATTATTTAGGTCAACTTTAACTTGGCTCAACAATATTTAATAGCGTATGATGTACAGCTCTTATACATCTTTTGTCAGATTAATTTCAATGTATTTCACATTTTTATGTCATTATAAACTGTCATTTTATTAAATTTTATAGCAATATAATCAATTACTGTATTTTGATATTTTATAAAGTTTAGGAACAATTGTCAATTTTCAGAACGTTATAGTTTTCATTGTTGGGTTGTTTTCACTTGTTTGCATTTCTTTCTTAATATCTACTGTCATTTTATCTTGGCTTTTCTGTAGTTAAGATGTTTATTTCCTATGGCAGCTTTTGTAAGTTTTGAACAGCTTAGGGTATGTGTGTGTGTATGTTTATGTTCTTGTGTCTGAGGTTGTTTGAGCTTTTTGTATTTGCAAATATATGGTTATCAAAATTGGAAATTTTCCCTTTTATCTTTTTGTGGTTTCCTCCTTCCCCCACCATTTTCTCACGTTGCTATTTAACATTAATTAAGCCATTTGATGTTTCCTTTGTGCTTAATGTTACCTTTTTTTTTTCTTTTTTGTTTCTTTTGTATATCCTCTATACATCCTCTGTGATACCTTCAAAGTCACTAATATTTTTTTCTATAATATTGAGTGTACTGCAAACTTAACCTGCATATTTTTTATCTTGATTTCATGTTTTGACTTGTATCTTTTTATTTTTAATTATTGATTTCCCATTTATTTATGCATTCATTGGTTGATTTTTATATGTGCCTTGACAGGGCATCAAACCCACAGACAACAGTTCAGGGCTTGATTTGTGTGTTTTACACATTCAACATCTCTGTACATTTTGCACATGAGGAATGTTATTATGATAATTGTTTTAATGTCCTTAAACTTTAATGTTAGTTCTGGTAGTTCTATTTTAATTTTTTTATTACTGTATTTTTGTTTTGCCTTTTTGTATGCCTGGAAATTTTTTATTGATTGACAGACATTTGCATTTTATCATTTTGGGTGTTGGAAAGTTTTCTATTACTACAAATATTCTTCATCATTATTATTATTGTGAATAAAGCTGCAATGCTAATTTAATCTTTATGGTTGTGAATAAAGCATTATTGTGCATAATGCTGCACTAAACATGGAGACACAGATGGCTTTTCAAGATTATGATTTCTATTCTTTTGGGAAAATATTTAGGATTCAGTTATGTGAAAACTCTTCAAGACACTAAGCGGGTGCAGTTTTGGGCTCATTTCATTTTTTTTTCTCATACTGCAATATTTATCCCATATGCTAGTCTTGTTTATTGTTTTTCATTTGTAGTAAGAGAGTGAATTTTATCTCTGTTGCTTCTTATTGATTGAAAATGAATTTCTCTTTCTGTATTTTAAAGGTTTTTAAATACATATTCTTATTGTACTACTGTCCCAGTGCACAAATTTGTGTACCTTTAAAGGAACTGTGGGACTAGAGGCTGCAATGGGCACAGGGGCAGTCTCAGCCCATCCTCTGTGCCCCTGCCTGACCCCTCCTGATGCAGCCCCCAGGTTCCCTGCCTCCCAGCAGCCCTGCTCCCACTGCCACCATTCCCAAGCACTGATGACACAAAGCAATTGGGGCCAGCGCCAGCAGCAGGTGAAAGCATGGTCAGGCACTGCCTGTGGGTGTGAACAGGATCATCACTGTCAGTGGGTATGAGTGGTGGCTGCTGCCCCAATCACCCCTCAGGAGTAGGTGGAGAAGCCCAGAGGGGCGATCTGGAATGGCAGCTGCCACTTGCACCCACTGATGGCACCAAGTGATCGAGGTAGGCACTGGGCGCTGACAGTGAATGCAAGTGGTAGTTCCAGGTGCTGGCAGTGGGTGTGAGTGGGGCCAGCACTGACAGCAGGTGCAAGTGCCCTTTGGGACCACAGCATACTGGAGCAAAGAATTTTCAGTAACCACCAGAGGCTTCTCCCAATGACAGTGACCAACCACCTGCTTTGGTCTGGAGCACCTGCTCATCTGCTCCTCCATCCTACCACAGCCAATGCCCAGCATGTTCCGCGTGTGCCCCCTGGTGGTCAGCACATGTGATAGCAACCTTTTTTTTTTTTCACTTGTTAGCTTGTTTGCTTGTTCCACTGTTCAGTCTATTTGCATATAAGGGTTTTATATATATAGATTGCTGTTATTGCAGCAAATTAATACAAACTTGGTGGATTGAACAATAAAAATTTATTATCTTAGGTTTCTGTTGTGTAAAAGTATAACATGGGTTTCTGAATTCAAGGAAAGGCAAAGCTACATTTTTTTATTTGGAGGATTTAGGAGAAAATCCAATTCCCTGCCTTATTCAGATTCTAAGGCTTCCAACATGCTAAGCTTCATCATCTCCAGTCTTCATGTTCAGACAGCCTCTGTGGGCCAGGTCCTTCTCATGTGGCATTACTCTGTCATTGCCATCTTCTCATCAAGTTCATTACACTGACTCACTCTTTGCCACTCTTACACATTTAAAGTTTTTGTGATTTCATTGTACCACCCTGTATTATTCAGAGTAATCTTTCTGTCTTTTGACTAGCAACTTTTTAATTCCATATGTAATTTTTCTTTGCTACTTAATATAGCATAATCACATGTTCCAGGGTTTAGAATGTACATGTCTTTGTGGGACCATTATTCTCCTATCATGACAAGATAATTAGGTCCTGCTTTTTTAATCCATTGTTAAAATTCCCATCTTTGACAAATGAGTCTGAACATGTTATATTCAATATGAATATTTATATAATTGTTATGTTAGTAAATTGTTTTAATTTTACATTGTTATTTTCTCAAATTTTTTGCATTTTAAAATAATTCCATATTTTAATTTCCTTTATGTTTTCCAATATGATATTATAACTCTGTTATTTGTTTTATTTTATTTATTTACCTGTTAGCTGTTGCATCTGTTATGTTGATTAATTTTTCTCCTGCTGATGGGTTATATTTGGAATGCTAATTTGAGTGGCTGAATTTTGTTCTGTTCACTTAAAGGGTCTTGCTTTTTGTTTTAACAGGAAGGTTACTCACATGAAGATAAGCTTAATATTTTCAAGTCTTATATTTAAACTTCATTTTGTGGCATGATTAGAAAATTTTGTTCTTGATCTGGTTCAGTACAACTCTCCAGCTGATTTAATCACCTTCCTCATGTTCTGAATAGATTTTCTATTTCTTCATAGTTAATTCTGAATAGGTTGAAAGTTCCTAGGTTTTATCAATTTATTCATGCTTGTTACTGATTTCCTAGTTTTATAAATGTTCTTATTAATTTTTAGAGAGAATGGAACGGAGAGGGCTAGAGAGATAGAAACATTGATGAGAGAGAAACATCTTCAATTGGCTGACCAGGAACCAAACTGGTGACCTCTTGGTTTATGGGTCCATGCTCAACCACTGAACAATAATAGCAGGGCAATTTTCTAGTGTTTAAAGTCTCTACTCTTATTGCGCAAGACTAGAAATCTTGCCTTGAATGACTCTGGGAATCGTTGTACTTGCATACTTGCTGTTATTGTTCTTTTTAAAAAAATACATTTTATTGATTTTTTACAAAGAGAGGAAGGGAGAGAGATAGAAAGTCAGAAACATCGATGAGAGAGAGACATCAATCAGCCACCTCCTGCACGCCCCACAGTGGAGATGTGCCTGCAAGCAAGGTACATGCCCCTGACTGGAATCGAACCTGGGACCTCTCAGTTCGCAAGCCGACGCTCTATCCACTGAGCCAAACCGGTCTCAGCTGTTATTGTTCTTTTTCTAGTAGTTGTTCTTTATTAGCTTAATTCATTTTCACCATGTTCATGAGAAGCTTAATTCTCAGTTTTGTTGCTTACTAAGGAGACCTTATTGTAGTTATGTTATTCGAAATATAATCATATTATGATCCTTTCAGTGCTTTCTGTTATATTAGTCAGTAAAAAATATCTTAATTTTTCTATTGTATTCCAATTGTATTTTCACAAAAATGTGTTGCCATTCAAAATATTTATATATTTTCTTCCCAGGTATAAAGGCAGTGCTGCCTATATCTTATATTTTACCTGTTTAGAGAGTAACTCTGAATTAGTGGTTGATAAAGAAAATTTATAGAAGCCTATTTTTAAATTGTTGACTAATGTAAAAAACATTGGGCTTTAAACCATGCTTTCATTTTATACCTTATAGGCACGTGATATAAAAGCCAAAATTTTTATGACAGTAAGTAAATGTAAAATGGAAGAGATAAGGTTTCAAATAAAAGATGATAGCTTTGTGATCTAATTTTGAAAATGTCCCATGTGCATTTCAAAAGAACATATATTCCACAGCTTTGGGGTGAAATGTTCTGAAGATATCAATTTAGTCCATCTGATCTAGTGAGTCATTTAGGATTGTTGTTTCTTTGCTGATTTTTTGTCTACAGGATTTATCCAGTGATGTCAGTGGTGTATTAAAGTCCCCTTCTGTGATTGTATTGTTGTCTATCTCTCTCTTGATATCTTCCAGGAGATTTTTTATGTATTTGGGAGCTCATGCATGGGGTGCATATATGTTTACCAGGATTATATCCTCTTTTGTTTTGATCCATTTAGTATTAGGAAGTGGCCTTCCTTATTTCTTGTTATGGCCTTCACTTTGAGGTCTATTTTGTCAGATATAAGTATTGCAACCCCAGCTTTTACTCCATTTTTACATTTAAAATTATTATTGAAAGGTACTTGTTTACAGCCATTTTAATTTTTTGAGGCTATGTTCCTTCTTACCTTTTTGTTTCTTCTTTTACAGCATTCCCTTTAGCATTTCTTATATTTTTGGCTTGATAGTAATAAACTCCATTAGCCTTTTTTTGTCTATGAAGCTCCTGATTTGCCCTTCAGTTTTGATTGATAGTCTTGCTGGGTAGAGTTTTCTTGGATTCAGTCCCTTGCTTTGCATAATTTTGTATATCTCTTTCCATTCCCTTCTAGCTTGATGTGTTTCTGTTGAGAAATCATTTGATAATTTGATGGGTAATCTTTTGTAGGTAACTTTCTGTCTCTCCCTTGCAGCCTTTAACATTTGCTATTGTAATTATGTAGTCACATGGGGAGTGTATATTTGAGTATATATTTTTTTTGTGTGTAGGGTTCTTTTAGGATTCATCTTACTAGGGAATCTTTGTACTTATGTAACTTTTTTCTTCCCCATATGAGCGAAGTTTCTTGTCATTATTTATTCAAATAAATTTTCTAATCCTTGTTGCTCTCCTTTGCTTCTGTGAAATATCAAAAATGATATTGTAGGATAATATCATGTAAGGATATTCTTTGCTTTAAAACTGCTACTTAAAATATCAAACATTTATTTTCTCAGAATTTCTAATGGTCAGGAGTCTGAGCCTGCCTTGGGGTTTAGTGTCACAAGGCTGCAATAAAAGTGCTGACACTGCAATTATTTTAAAATTCTTCTGGAGAAGAAACCACTTTCACACTCATTTGCATGGGTTTTGACAGGCCAAGGTTCTTGCCTGATGCTAGCCACTTTAGTTTCCTGTCACATTGGCCTCTCCTTCAAACTCCCAACATGGCAGCAGCCTTCCTGAGATCCACTGAGGGGAAAAAAAGAGAAAATCTGTGAATTAGAGAAGTCACAGTATTTTTGGAACCTGATCTCAGAAGTGACATTCTTTCACATTTTCCACATTCTATTTGTTAGAAACAAGTTTGTAGGCAAAACCTACTCTCTGCAAGGGAGTTGTGTGGATGAGAGAGGCCACATGCTCACCTGAGAAGCTCAGGGAAGGCCTGCATGGCGGTCTTGCAAACTCAGAGACCTAGAATATCAGCAAAGAATGGTCTGAAACTAAACTTTAACTAAAAGCAGTTATGGTGGGTAGTTACATCCTAGGCTGGTATCATCACTGACAAGGTCAACCTTTATCTTAACTGAGCCTATCTGTCTTTTTGCATCTATGATCACATTTCCTTGAAGTGTCTGGGTAACTTGTAATTTTCTTTTTTCTGGACCCCTTGGAAACAGCCTAATGTGCCTAGCGCCAGGACAGATACCGCAAATTCCTTCATATTTATGTTATTTGTTCCTGACCCCACCTAAGTATGTGGCTATCATTTTACTTCATATCCAATCCTAGAGGTTTCCCCACTTTGCCCCTCCCCCAACCCCCGCATGCCTTTCTAATCTATCACCAAAGGATTTCATGTAACCCTAGGTTCCTTCCTTTGATTGCAATGTAAAAATACAAATGTAACCTGCTATTATCTGGAGCATTATCTTATTTTGTTGAGGTTCTGCTTCCTGGCATACATCGACAATTTGGCTCAAATAAACTCACAAAATTTCTTTACAGGTTTTAATATTTTTAAGTTAGCAGTAGGAATCCTCACCCTGAGAAGGAGGCTAATGGGAGGCCATCTCAAAGGCTGCCAGCTACAATGACTTTCTTGTGTTCATTAATTAATTAATTAGTTAATTTTAAATAAATTAATTAGTTGATTAATTTATAGACTCTAGAAATAAGTGATAGTGTTCTAATATACCTAGTTATTAATAACAGGAAAGGAGCAGAAGGAAGGCAAACTATTATAGGCCTGTCATTTCTGAGGCTTTGCCAGAAAGTTGCAGTTTAGCACTCCCCAGGGAGCCACCAGTCTATTCCCCACAGATCCCTAGGGGAGAATACTAGTAGATGCATCCCAGGAAAGTCTGAGTGAAATAAGGAAGGTCCTTGCCTTTCAATTACACTTGGGTACAGGTCATTGGCCTGAGGAGGGAGGCTACTGTAAGCATGGGAAGACTTGAAGTAGTTAATCCCCTAAACAAAGGAGTTCCCTCTCTTGCTTTCTGATGCTTTTGCCTCTTGGCATATTGAGCTTGACTCCTGGCCTCATGCTCCTGCTCTCCTGATGAAATAGGAACTTTTAGGGATAAAAAATTCAGATTTGGGGAATCTTTAAAATTATGGGAAAAAACACAGAGCTACAGAGTTGCAAAATATTACATTTCCATAAAACAGGGGAACTAGGAGTGGCAAAATGTATATAGGTACAAAATAAAGAAGAAGGTAGAAAGCCCAGAGGGTGTGGGAGAACAATGAGGGAGGAGGGCCTCACACATCCCCAGTGAGGTTAGACCTTTAGCTCAGGAGTTGCTATAGTGACCAAATCTGAAGGGAACAATCAGAGGGAATATCAAGACACAGGGACTTGCAGCCTTTATAAACCATGGAAGGAAAAACTCTGTGGAACTCTTTCCCCCTCCCCACGTGGAAGTCTGTGCTGTGAGATTATTTCCTTGCTTCACATGGGAGTCTGTACTTGTTCTTCAATAAATTTTCACCTTTGCTATACTATCTTCTGGCCGTGGTTTCATTTTTGGACTCCAATGGACAAAGAAGCTAGGGAAGCCATTCTTCTCAGGGAACACCATGTATTCTAGTCCAAAAATCTCACATCACTGACTTTACCTACATGGCCCACAGCCATGTAAACCTCACATCTGGACTAATGGGCTGCAACTAGCCTAATGTTAAAATGGACCCAACTCCACAGAAAGAAAACTTTTAATGCTGACTTTTCTTCCAGCTCTGCTGGATCACTAGCTGCGCTTAGTCTGGGACTGGATTAAATTAAATGGGACTTTGGAAACCCAGAGATATAACACCATGCAAATAAAAATCATTCATCCTCCCATGCAAGTCTCAGAAAATCATTTTTGTCTAGGTTTCATAAGGTCCCAATCCCCAGCACTCAGTGGGGAAAGGGATACCTCACTTCCACCAACAAGTTATGTGTCTGGTTTATTTCACTTATTATGCCATGAAATCTATCTATGTTGTTGCAAATGACAAGATTGCATAATATATTTTGGCAAAATAATATTACATTGTACATATAATACCATTTCTGTATCCATTGATGAACACTTAGGTTTTTAATATATTTTAGCTATTATAAATAATGCTCAATCAATACAGAAGTACATATATTAGTTGAGTATCTTTGTTTACTTTGGATGAATAGTTAGAAATGGAATTGCTGGATATGATCAGTCTCAAGATCTGGGCAGTCCCAAATGTTATTTCTTGCTAAATATTAAAATGTAGCTCAATATTTTGCAGATGCAGCTGTAAGTGGGATGAACTGACAGAGAGGAACTCAACCTAATGAAAGTAGCCAACTTCAAAAAGAAAATCAACATATAATTGATCAAATAATGTATATGAGCAATGACTAAGCTTCCACTGGGAGAAAAGGGGCTTCGAATGTGAATCCTATGTCTCCTTTACTTGCTACAAGAAAACAATGACTTATTGTCATTAAGGGTCTCCTGACTGGCTGTGGAATGGACTGACTAGGTACTTGTCCTAGTAACCTCTATCTTGGGTAAAAACTGCTGCTTAAAATTTAACCCTGCTATCCTGGCTTCTTAAAACGTTTGCTTGCTTAAATAATAGGGAAAAATAAGACTATTCCCCGTTCCAGAAAGGCCAATTGTCAGTACTGGCACCAGACCAAGCCTTGATATATGTTCTCATGGCCTGTCCCAGCACACAGGACTTTTTCTCAGAAGATCCGGAAGTCTCATTCCAAATTTGGAAGAAAAAGAGCTGAAAAACATGTAAATAAGGGAAACTTCCACTATATTGGGCCCCAGAATTTGAGAAGCAAGATTTTCTTCTGGACCTCTTAGCGCTAGTGAAATGAACAGGGCTCCAAAGAAATTTGGTTTACTGATTAAGGCATCTTCTGATTTACAACATAACAGAAGCAACAAGGTATAGTAACTCAAATTTTTGTCACAGCCAGATGCAGCCATGGAAGTTAACAGAACCCTGCACTCTAAGGTGTGAGCTCAGAGGGAGACAGCTACAGAGAAGTCACACAGCCTAGAACCTTCTTTTTAGCGGATTGGGTCTGAATTGTGGCATGTGAGCCAAGCACACAGTAGGCATTTGGGGCTTGTCCGCTGCCTCTCACACGCCCACCTGTCTGGGACATGGAGGACATGTGGGGAGAAGCCTTGGGGAGGCATTCTCAGCCCATCTTCTCTAGGAGTCCAGGAGCCAGAGAGCTTAGAGGAACTGGGACCAGTAACTGCAGTAGGAGGTGACTCTGCTAGTTTGGCATGTGGGACTGGAGAGAAGAGGTGATGTCCGTCAGTGCCTCCTGTGAGCAGTCCCTTGTGGCATCATGGGCGCTCCTTGCTTTTCCATCCTGTTTCAATACAACCTGTGCCCACAGCTATTTCCTATTTTTTCTTTCTTCTTGAGATCCTAATATTTCCAGATTTGGAGAGAAGGAGTGGAGGAGCCACAGGCTATGAAAGATGGAAACTGTGGATTACATAGACCTCAGGTGATCTGCTCATCGCAAGGCTCATCCCAGTACCTACTGGCAGTGGGCTTAAGGACAAAGATGTTGCAAGTGAGCGATGCCTTCTCCCTGTGTCCTGAATTTGAGAAGGGCTTTAACATTTGAACTACAGCTGTGTAGCCAGCTAATTATGGCATGATATCTAACAGGATGTCTGATCTTAGAGGGCCTAGGCTATATCCGTTTGAACAACATGGCTTTTAGAGGTAAGGCTAAACTTACCCCCCCTACTCTACACACACACACACACACACACACACACACACACACACACACACACACACACACAAGTTTATATTCCTGGGAGTGCCTCCTGCTATCATGGGGGAGTGGAGAGGTGAGGAGGTGGGGGGCTTTTCTGTGGTGCTTTGTCCCAAGAGAGCCAATATAGAAGGCCCTGTCAGGACTTCTTCCCAAGCTGGAGCTGTCCTCCCTCTCTTTCCTCCTCCCCCCCTCAAGTGGTGCCTTAGGAACTGTAACTCTTCACTCAGCCACATGACAAATATCACTGTACTTGAGAAACCATGGGGACACCACTTGGATATTGTCTAGAATTGTTACATCTGATATCCCTTCCTCCTCTGGGGGTGCTGTACTTCATCTGGGTTCCCACTGTCTGCATAAGTCACTTCCTCTTAAGATCCTGCCTATCCTTCCTGGTCATGGAGAGAGACTCAGGAGCTCAACAGGTATCCTTGCTGGCATCTTTGTCCTTAGGGAAGCTGTCATTCTGGTCCATCTTACTCATTAATTCCCAGCAGGATGTGATTTTGAGTGGCTAGGTCTTGCTTTCCTTGATTTTTCTCCTGCTTCTGCCTCCCCTCTATGGAGCATGTATCCTATTAGAGTACTACTCTCTTTCTGCACTCCTGCTCTCAGGAATCGATGCACCCTGGGGACTCCAAGACTTTCATAAGTTGGCCGACCAGAGAATTTCACTCCTCGAACTCAAAGACATACTCCATCCATGTTAAGCAGGAAGCAGTTATAAAACTATGACCCTTTTCCCTATTCCCTGAAATAATTGTAAAAACTCTCTGGGGAGACTTGTTAGATAGGACAAGGGTCTTAAGATCTGATCAGTCCTAAATGTTATTTCTTTCTAAATGTTAAAATGTAGCATAAACCTGGCCAGTATGACTGTTGGTAGGAGTTTCATCTTGTACATTGAAAGGTTGTGGGTTTGGCAACCAACCGATGTTTCTATATATATATATATTTCCCCACCCCCATTCCCTCTCTAAAAAACAATGAAAATGTCCTCAAGTGAGAATTAAAAACAAAACAAAACAAAACAAAACAGAATTTTGCTAATGCAGCTGTAAACAGGATGAGCCCACAGACAGGAATTCAACCTGATGAAAGTACCTAAATGCAAAGAAGAAATCAACTATCTTCTTTGCAGTTACATAAGCAATGGCTAAGCCTCCTGTCAGGGAGTTGAAGGTTTGCATTTGTCCTATCTCCTTTACTTACTGCAAGTAAATAAAACTATCCTGAGACAACTAGGCCTTGTTTTTAAATATAGCACTCCCAGTGGCAAACCCCTTAAACAGTAATATTATGGTAGTTTTATTTTTTATTTTTTTTTATTTTTTTGAGTAACTTTTAGAGTGTTTTTCCATAGAGGCTGCACCAATATATATTCCTACCAACCAGTGCACAAGGTTCCCTTTTCTCCACATCTTCACCAACATTTATATTTTTTGTCTTTTTTATAATACACATTCTAACAGTTGTGATTTGATATTGCATATCTATTTTGATTTACATTTCAGTTTTTCAGACTCTTCCTGATCTATTTAGAAAAATTCCTATTTTTCAAATTTTCAGTCTTTGAATGTATTTATCCATTATTCTCAATATCTAATGTGCTCTTTTGATTATCCAATACAATTTTATTGGATATTACATTTAACTATATATTTTATGAGTATCCATATGTCCCCTGAATTTTTCTATCCCTTAATAGCTTTTATTGTATTTATGCATTGCATATAAAAGTTCATAAAAAACTGAACCATATTTTTTTTGTTGTTATTTCCCAAAATGTTTATTGCCTTTCATCTCTGGGAGTTAGTGTATAGGTGTGTGGTGGAGAGTAGGGGAAAGGGGTACTAATCGTTTTCACTACATTACAGTCAAATTCAACTGGTTCAAGCTTTACAATTGTAATTTCAGCAAGTTCCAATCATTAGGGATGGCCCTTATAATCCTGCTTGGCAATGAATCTCCCTCTTTTAATGCTTTTTAAAAATACATAAATTTGTATTGATTTCAGAGAGAGGAAGAAAGAGGAAAAGAAAGATAGAAACATCAATGATGAGAAGCAATCGTTGATCAGCTTCCTCCTACATGCCCCACCCTGGGTGGGGATCCAGCCTACAACCCAGGCATGTGCCCTGACTGGGAATTGAACTGTGATCTTCAGGTTCATATTTCGACGCTCAATCACTGAGCCATGCCATCAGGAATTAATGCACTTTTAAAAAAAATTGATTGGAATATGGGGTTATTGGGTGAAGAAATCTGTTCCTGTGTTTGGGACTTTTCCAAACTCCAACCAACTTTTCAATACCACAATGAGATCCAACACCTGCTAGGTTCCCTTCATTTCTGCATAGTTTACTTCCTCAGTGGTTCCAGCCTGCTGCATGGCCCACTATTTTGAAGGATCTTCTGATCTAGTATGAACACTTGATTCTTTCTTTACCTCTGGAAATTAATTTATCAAAGCTCTTCTGTTCTTGCTTCTCATTTTCTTTGTTAGGCTATATAAGAGTGTGGATTTCATTTTGTCACGTTATTTCGTATTATTGTAAGAGCAAAGTTCTTATATGTCTTTCTCTATCCTCCTTGGAAATGGAATATCACTTGACTAATCCATGACTATATATATATATATATATATATATATATATATATATATATAT
>PVJN01022497.1:0-33347 GCA_004026805.1 Lasiurus borealis | reverse complement strand
CAGCTTCTACTATGTACCAGGCACTGGATGAGGCCATTTGCCTGGAGCATTATCTGAGTCAACACTTAATTTTACTCAATTTCTAGTTTGTAGATAAAGAACCAGACTTGGAAGTTACCCACCTAAGAAGTGGAAGAACTATTATTTGACTCCCAATCCATCTTCTTTTTGTTATACCATGATACCCATGCTAATCCTAGCTAATAAAAGAGTAATATGCAGTTTGACCATCATTCCAACACACAAAGTGACTGCCCCCATGTGGTCAAAAGATCCTGCCCCCATGTGGACACAAGATGGCCACCACATGATGGCCAGCAGGGGAGAGCAGTTGAGAGGGACCCAGGCTTGCAGGGGAGGGCAGTTAGGGGTAATCAGGTTGGCAGGGGAGTGTTTAGGTGGTGATCAGGCTGGCAGGCAGAAGCGATTAGGGCAATCAGGAAGGCAGGCAGGTGAGCAGTTGGGAGCCAGCAGTCCTGGATTGTGAGAGGGATGTGCCTGTTTAGGCCTGATCCTACCCAGATTGGAGAGGGATTAGGCTGGGCTGAAGGACACTGCCCCCCCCCCCCCACGAATTTTGTGCACCAGGCCTCTAGTATATAATAATATGCTAATTAGACTGGACCTCCTTCCAGATGACTTTCCAGATGAAGCTGAGGCTCTGAGGGAAGCCCGGGTCCCAGGTGCCAGAGGGAAGTCGGTGCCAGCAGCCAGGGGAAGGAAGGCCAATGCTTGTATGAATATTGTGCATGGGGCCTCTAGTAGATTTATAATCTAGTTAAGGTGGAAGATAGAGATTTATGGAAGCATAATATACCTGGAATACTGAATATTCTGTATAATATCTTAAAAATAATAAAAAAAGGTGTTTTTTTGTTTTGTTTTTGTTTCTTTTTAAATCAGAAAGCCTTTAGTGACAGAAATTCCCTACCTGTCATGTCGAATGAATGAGAACCTGGGTGAAACACTTTAAAATTGTTCCTATCAAAGGCTTTTTCCAATTAATTAAACATTTTTTTTAAAGTTAACAAAAAATATTTTTTTCTCCAAGTCATATATTTTTCTTAGAGTGCCAGAATGAGTATCATCATGCTATTGATGAAAAATATTCTTGGGATGGATCTGTGGGTGCACCATTAGAACTATCCTTGCTAATTGACAACTATGCAATGATTAGCATCCTGAAGTATGGTCATTCGCTCATCTATAGAGTTCATCAAGCTTATTATTGCTCTGAAATTAGTGGTATGGAGATGCTGTCACAGAGTTTGGTGAAATTCAGGATCATTGCATGTATTCCATTTTTCTATCTTATTTTTGTAAAATCCCAGAACGAAAGGGAATAGTTGAGTGTGACTTGTTTTGCTGAGCTCAGGTTGGCATCATGGCCTCTCTTCATACCTTTTCCAGTCTACACCAGCTGCCTATTTGCTAATCTGTTCTATAGTTTGTCCCAAAATGAGACAGATAATTTTGACACTCAAATTCTTGCAATTTTTGAAAATTGGGACACTTTGTAAAAGAATGTGAACCATCAATGACCTGGTTATGAACAGTCTTTAATGAAATAACTTTTTTTTGGGACATAGATGATATGCATCATGGAGAGCCAAAGGGCGTGATGTCATTAAGAAAGTCTTCATTAGAAAGGTGTGCTTTGAGTTATATCATGAGAAAAGGAAAGAGAATTCCAACAAACAGGATGAGCAAATGAAGGGAGGCCTAAAGAATGAATAAAGTTGTTTGTGGACCCAAAAGGCATTGGTTTGGCTGGACTGGTAAGTACAGGCTGGGGAATATAAAGAATGTGGTAGTATAGGCCAGGTGAGGTTGCTTGTAGAAGAGCCTTGAAGGTGACACAGAAAGTGTTGGTTCTGAAGGTTGTGGTAGGATAAAGGACATCAAAGATTTTTGAGCAGAGGAGTCTTCTGGCAAAAGTCACATTGAAACAGGATGATCCTGGCTGCTGTGCGCAGGAATGCATGATGTGAAAGGACTGCTGGAACCCACGAGGCTTAATTGGAACTGACATTGTGATCCCAGAGTGAGGTTGGAAGAGTCTTGTGCTGTAGAGACATTGGAACTGCATAGGAATGGACACAGGAGCCTGGGAACCTGGCCAGACTGAAGGTGTGATGGTTAATTTTAGGTGTCAACTTGATTGGATCATGGGATGCCTACATACCTACAGAAACATTATTTTAGAATGTGTACAAGAAAGACCAGCCTGTGAATCTGTGGACTCGGGTCAGGTTGCCCTCCCCAGTGTGGGTGGGCATCAGCCAGTCCATTGAGGGATGAGTGGAACAGAAAGGCAGAGGAGGGGACATCCTCTCTCTGCCTGGCTGAAGGAGCTCAGACACCAGTCATTTGCCCTCGGAGTGGGGCTGATGGCTGATATTGTAGGCACTCCTGCTTCTCAAACCTTCAGACTCGGACTGGAACTTACACCATTGGCTTTGCTGGATTGGCCTCCAGTTTGCAGATGGCAGATCGTGGGATTTTTCAGCCTCCATAATCACCGGAGCCAGTTTATATTCAGGTTGCTCCTCAAAAATGTATATATACTTTGAGTGATTATAAAGTCAGTGTTTGTTAGCATGCAGTTCATTTTCAAATTTTAGAAGAATCTATAGAAATGAATAATTGTTTTTGTCAATGCCTGTTTTCAAACTGATGACTGTGTGGTCCAGGCACTGATGATATGTCGAAGCAGTGGAATCGCAAACATCAAAAATCATTTGTTTGGTATTTGTTCACCCTTAATTTATCAATTGTTGTATACTGTAAACTTCATTTTTTGTGTATCCCCATAAAAAAGTCTAGTGGAATTTTAGGATAAATTGTCTTTGTTCAAAGCTTAATTTGACTTTTTTTTTTAACAACATATTTTTATTGATTTCAGCTAGGAAGAGAGAGGGAGAGGGAAAGAGAGATGGAAACATCAATGATAGAGAATCATCCATTGGCTGCCTTCTGCATAGCCCCAACTTGGCATGGAGCTCCAACCCGGACATGTGCTCTGACCGGGAATCGAACCATAACCTCCTGGTTCATAGGTTGATGCTCAACAACTGAGCAATGCCGGCCAGGCAAAGCTTAGTGTGACTTTCAACAATAAAGATAAAAAAAAGCTTAGTGCCCTGGCTGGTTTGGCTCAGTGGATGGAGCATTGGCCTGTAGACTGAAGGGTCCCTGGTTTGATTCCTGTCAAGGGCACATTTGTGGGTACGATCCCCAGTAGAGGGTGTGCAGGAGGCAGCTGATCAGTGACTCTCTCTCATTATTGATGATTTAGTTTCTCCCTCTCCCTCCCTCTCTAAAATCAATAAAAACCTATTAAAAAAGTAAAAAGCTTAGTGTGGTTTCATCCATTAGTTCAAATCAGTTAAACCTGAACAGGAGTGAAAATTAAGTGAGCTATCAGTTAAAGTGTGTATACAGTTTTTGGGGACACCCTTTATATATGATAATAGAGGCCTGGTGTACGAAATTTGTGCACAGGAGTATGTGTCCCTCAGCCTAGCCTGCATCCTCTCCAATCTGGGACCCCTCGAGGGATGTCCGACTGCCCGTTTAGGCCTGATTGGATCGGGCCTAAATGGGCAGTCGGACATCATTTTCACAAACCAGGACTCTTGGCTCCCAACTGCTCACCTGCCTGCTTTCCTGATTGTCCCTAACCACTTCTGCCTGCTAGCCTGATAACCCCCCTAACCACTCCCTTGCCATCCTGATTGATGCCTAATAGCTCCCCTGCCAGCCTGTTTGCCCCTAATTGCCCTTCCCTGCAGGCTGGTCACCCCTAACTGCCCTCTGCTGCAGGCCTGATTCCCCCGCAACTGCTCTCGCCTGCAGGCCTGGGTCTCCTCCCCCCCCATCCCCAACTGCCCTTCTCTGCAGGCCTGGTCGCCCCCAACTTTCCTCCTCTCCTGGCCTAGTCACCCCTAACTGCCCTCCCCTGCAGGCTTGATCGCCCCCAACTGTCCTCCTTTGAAGGCCTGGTCCCTCCCAACTGCCCTCCCCTGCTGGCCATCTTATGTCCACATGGGAGCAGCCATCTTTGACCACAATGGGACAGCCATCTTGGAGTCAATCTGCATATTACTCTTTTATTAGGTAGGATAGAGGCCTGGTGCATGGGTAGGTGCCAGCTAGTTTGCCTGAAGGGTGTCCCAGATCTGGGTGGGGGTTCCCTTGGGTTGTGGGGCAGCCTGGGTGAGGGACCTTAGTTTGAAGGTTGGCCATGTCCCCTGGTGACCCAAGTGGAGGCCCTGGTATCTGGAATTTATTTATCTTCTATAATTGAAACTTTGTAGCCTTGAGCAGAGGCCAAGGCAAGCCAAGGCTGTGGAAACTTGGCTTTCTCCATTGCCGGGGACAACTTAAGCCTTCTGCTCTCTCCATCTCCATGGCTGCAGCCATTTTTGTTGGGATTTATTTATCTTCTATAATGGAAACTTTGTAGCCTTCAGTGGAGTCCACAGCTGGCCAGGGTATGCAGAAAGCTTGGCTTCCTCCATTGCCAGGGAATCCCATGCCTCCTGCTTGCTCCGTGGCTACAGTCATCTTGGGTTGGGTTAATTTGCATACTTGCTCCTGATTGGCTGGTGGGCATGACTTGTGGGTCTAGCAGAGGTATGGTCAATTTGTATATTACTCTTTTATCACATAGGATATTTTATTGGTTCTGTTTCTCTGGAGTACCTAACCGACATAGGACACTTGACTAGCTTGATGAAGGAGATTGAATGAGATGATATGAGGAGTAATGTGGGGTGGTGAGTCAAAGACAAGTAAAACTCGTACAGTTCCAGTCTTGGTGCCTGGGAGGAATCTGTTGTCATAAAAAGAAATAGTATAGGGGGGTTAGGGTGGGCATATGTGTTTTGTTTTCAAAACTGGACTCATTGGAAATGAAATCCTCGGCAGAAGTGTTCTTTTCAGTGACATTCCAAATACTCTACCAAAACTTACGTTTGGAAGTGATTTCATTGTAGGTGTCTCTTTAAATATATATGTACGGGCAGCAAAATAAACTCCCACCTCAGATCTTTAGAAAAAATAAGAGGCCCTGTAACTATTGAAGAAAAAAATACATTCACCTTCAAATTACATTGTTTTAGAGGTTAAAAGTATATAATTTCCCAAGGAACACATCGCCAGCCAGCCTGCTGGGAGGCAGTTGCTCAATTACTCCCAGCAGTGGCAGAGGTGCCCACGATCCACCAGCTCTGCTTCAGATGGAGGGAGCAGAGGCCTTGCCCAGGCTGCCGGCTGACAGAGCACGTGGTCCTGCCCCTTGGGCCATGGTCCCTCTGCTCGGATGTCAGGAGCCTGTCTAATCGCAGGTTGCCGGCACAGGTGGCCCTGGCCTTTGCTCTCCTTGCCTGTTAGTTAATTTGTCTGGCTGGCATGTCTCTGAGCACCACTGTGTTGCAGGCTCCATCCCCTGGGTGTGACCAAGTGGAAATATTCTTGTTGTTTCTTGTCTCCACGGAAAGAGGCCAAATCAGAGTTCAGCCGATGGGAGGGGCCAGAGTGACCCTGCAGGTAACCCTGCCCTGGCAATTGTAGACTCTGTCATCTACAAGGCTGGATTGAGCAGGATGAGCTGCTGAGAGCTCAGCAGGCTCAAGGCCTGATGCCTGAGGATGCATTTTATTAGCAATATGGTTATTGTTATAGGGCATTGTGAAAGGGCTGCATCCACCTAGGATTTTTGTTAATAATTTAACTTTAATAAGTTACCATTTGATGTCATCAGGGTTCCCAACGTGACATAAAGAGGTCATCAGTGTGTGTACACCAACATGCATAGTTCATCTATAGAAATAATTTGCTTTCCCATGTACACAGTGTCTTGATGTTCTGGCAGTTTTGAAAAAACAGAATTGTTAAAACTCAAGTTACGAATTTTAGGTCTGATTTTTTTCCCACTGCCCTTCCTTAATGTTGTCAATTCAAATGTCACTTGAGATAAGTACTTGCTCAGGGCAGAGAATGCAGAAGAGAGTGAACTGGTGGCTTCCAAAAGTAATAGACAGAATCCAATAACCCAAGCAGGAAAGTGGGAGTGGGTGTGAGATTCTGGGAAGCCCTCCTTCCCGCACACCCTTCCTCTCAGGCCATCCATTCCTCCCACTGCAACCCCTGAAAGGTTGTTTGTTAAAACTCCCGAGAACGTGCAACCAAAACACACCCGCTGTAACCCATCCAAAGGCTGATTCTGGTGTGCAGTTTGGGGCATTGGAAAAGGGTCACTGGCTCCTGGCAAAGATTTGTAAACAGGTCCCAATGTCAGCCAAAGGCAGAGTGCCAATGCAGGGAAGCGTTAGATCTCTGACTCATCAAAGAGAGTCTATAGCTTTTCTAGCTCTGTCTCTTTTTTTCTTTCTCAGCATCTCTCCTGGTAACAAGGGGAGCTTGGAAATTGTTTTTTAGCAAATGCATTAGAGGGAAGGTTGAAGGGAAGTGACACATTGACAAGTGACTGAGGGAACAGACCTGGGAAAAAATGGTAAATAAAAGAGGCTACTGAAAATGAGCACCTCCCCAAAGCCCTTCAAGGTTAATTGCAGGTGTGCAGCTGACCCTTCTAAACTGGGAACTGGAAGGGATGTGGCAGCATCTCTCCTTCCTTGTGAAACCCACCAGATTTAAAATAGCCCATAGCAGAAGCAGGAGCCTTTGCTGGACTCTTTAGGGCTGGTGTTGACAGTATTGCCTGTGTGCACTCTGCCTGCAGTGCATTTGTGCATCTCTCCCCTCCACCTCTCTGTACAGGTTTCCTACAGCATATTGTCACCATCATCACTGTCATTGTCCTCTTTATCACTGTGGCCACTGACAGTATGAATGCTGACTCTGTACCAGGCACTGTACTCAGATGTTTCCTCCCCACCCCCCAATAAAGTAAGCCTATGAGATAATCATTGTTATTATTTCCACTAGTGGCTCGGTGCACCCTGGCCAGCCTGGGTGAGGGGCTGATGGCTGTTTGCCCCTCAGCCCGACCTGTACCCTCTTCAATCTGGGTCCCCTCAAAAGATGTCCTACCGCCGGTTTACAGGGATTGGGCCTAAACCGGCAGTCGGACATTCCTCTCACAATCCAGGACTACTGGCTCCTAACCACTCACCTGCCTGCCTGCCTGATCACCTCTAATCTGCTGGCCTGCTGCCCCCAACTGTCCCAATGCCACTGGCTGCTTGCCCCCATATCCCCCCCCACCTGCCAGCCTGATCACCACCAACTGCCCCCTGTGCCAGTGTGCTCGCCCCCAACTGCCCTCCTGCTGGCCTGCTTACTCCAAACTGTCCCACCCTCCTGTCCTGATTACCTCCAACCAACCCCCACTGATGGCCTGCTTGCACTCAACTGGCCCTCCTGCTGGTCTGCTTAACCCCAATGATCCTGTCCCCCCACCAGCCTGATCACCCACAACTGCCGTCCATCCTGGCCTGATCACCCACAACTGCTGTCCATCCTGGCCTGATCACCCACAACTGACCTTCCTTCTTGGTCTCTAACCTCCTCTACCTTGGCCCTGCCACCATCGCTTTGTCCAGAAGAACATCTGGAAAATCTCGTGGCAGGCCTCTCAGTCTAATTAGCATACTACTCTTTTATTAGTATCGATAAAGGCCTGGTGCACTGGTGGGGGCCCGCTGGTTTGCCCTGAGGGGTGTCCCGGATCAGGGTGAGGGTTCCCTTGGGGCATGGGGCAGCCTGAGTGAGGGGCCTGTGGTGGTTTACAGGCCAGCCATGTCCCCATGGGGTGAGGGATCCCACTGAGGGGGGCGTGGCCAGCCTGGGTGAGGAACTGAGGGCTGTTTTCAAGCTGACCACACCCCTTCAAGTTGGGAGTACCACTAGGGTGCCTGGGCAGCCTGGGTGAGGGGCTGATGGCTGTTTGCAGTGACCCCAGTGACCTAAGTTCCCAGCCCCTCCTTTTTTCTTCTTTTCTTTTTTTTTCGGCACCTCCTTTTAAAAAAATATATTTTATTGATTCTTTACAGAGAGAAAGGGAAAGGGATAGTGAGTTTGAAACATCAATGAGAGAGAAACATCAACCAACTGCCTCCTGCACACCCACCTCTTGGGATGTACCTGAAATCAAGGTACATATGCTTGACCAGAATCTAACTTGGGACCCTTCAGTCTACAGGCTGATGCTCTATCCACTGCCAAACCAATTAGGCCAGCGCCTCTTTGAGCAGAGGCTAGGACCGGCTGGAAGCAGGTATCTAGGATTTATTTATCTTCTATAATTGAAACTTTGTAGCCTGGAGTGGAGGCCAGGGCAGGCCAGGGTGGCGGGAAGCTTGGCTTCCTCCATCACCAGGGGCAACCCAAGCCTCCTGCTTGCTTCAGCTCTGTGGCCACTGCCATCTTGGTTGGGTTAATTTGCATACTCACTCTGATTGGCTGGTGGGTGTAGCGGAGGTACGGTCAATTTGCATGTTTCTCTTTTATTAGATAGGATTACACAGAAGGGGAAAATTGAAATGGAGGCCTTAAATGTTTTGTTCAAGTCACACATCCATCAGTTGTAGAGCCAGGGTCCAACTCAGGAAGCCTGTCTTCAGAGAGTCAATGCTCTGAGTAAACAGATGATGGGTGAGTGGATGGTAGATGAACAAATAAATGAATGACTCTTCAGCAGTGTTCTCTTTGCTCTGATCAACAAAATTGACAGAACAGGGCAGTGGGCTGTGGCATCTCTTTGTAGTTCTCATCAGTGGTGCCCCATTACCCTTTTATGTCATGTGTCCTTCCACTCAGACACACAGCCCTCCTGGAGCAGGTTGTTGATGCCTCCGTGTACCTACCATAGCCCTCTGTGGCAGTGCTGGGCAGGAACCTCTGAGAGTCCCTAGAAATTCCAGGGAGAAGAGTGTCCTAATCCAGTGGTCGTCAAACTGTGGCTCTCCAGCCACATGTGGCTCTTTGGCCCCCTGAGTGTGGCTCTTCCACAAAATACCACAGCCTGGGCGAGTCTATTTTGAAGAACGGACATTAGAGGTAGTTTAAGTTTAAAAAATTTGGCTCTCAAAAGAAATTTCAAAAGTTGTACTATGGATATTTGACTCGGGTTGACTAATGAGTTTGCCGATCACTGTCCTAACCTCATGTACCCAAGTACAAGTACCCTCAAGCCTCTTGGAAACACTCAAATCCAGACAGACGGGGGCAAGCACCCTCTCTATGGGTGGAGATGAGGAGGGGAAAGAGGAGGAGTTTTAAGACCAGGTACCACTGTGTCATCCCCCAAATTACCAAACCCTGCTTCATCCCCCAAATCACCAAGCCCTGCTTTTCCTCTGAAGATACCCTCTGTGATGGATGGAGTTGTGTCTCCCTAAAGATCTGTGAATGTGACTTGATTTGGAAATAGGGTTTTTTTCTTTGCACATGTAATGAGTTACTGCGAAGTTATACTGGGTTAGGATGAGTGCTAAATTCAATGACTCGTGTCTTTATGGGAAGAGGAGTAGAAAACCACAGGGAAGAAGTCCATGTGTGGATGGAGACAGAGATTGGAGTGATGCAACCTTCAAACCCAGGAATGGTAAGGATGGCCGTGAGCCATCAGAAGCCAAGAAGTGACATGAGAGGATTTCAGCAGGATGGTGGCCCTCTGATACCTTGATTTTGGACGTCTGACCTGTAGGACTGTGAGAATACATTCTGTTACTTTAAGTCACCCAGTTGGTAGTAATTTGTTATGGCAGCACTGGGAAACTGATGCACCCTCTTTCCGTATCTGAGCTTTCTGTTTACTCCTCCCCCACTATTACTGACATCTTAGGATGTCACTTCTGGTACTTAAAATAAAAAAATTGATTTCTGAGAGCAAGGGTGAGGGAGAGAAAGATAACATCAGTGATGACAGATAATCATTGATCAGCTGCCTCCCACACGGAATCCAGTCCATAACCCAGGCCTGTGCCCTGATCAGGAATCGAACCATGATCTCCTGGTTCATAGGTTGAAGCTCAACCACTGAGCCACACTGGGCAGTCAGCTTCTGGTACTTTTGTCCACATCTGTCCTACCTTGCAAAGTCTCTACTGGATCTAGCCTTTGATAATCTCCGTGAGAGATAATCTAGAAAGAAAAAAAACAGAGTTTGATATTTCAACTTGCTGCTATAAATACATCACATCGCCTAGTTAGACCTTGACACTTAGTAGGTGCTCAATAATGTCTAGTGGATCAAAGAAAAAAAAGATTGAATAGAGACCCAACTCATGGGTATAGTATTTTTATCTCCCCCTTTGTCTCTCACTCACCACAGTGTGCAGTGAATTTTCATGAAATAAAAAACTGATGATTTTTTTCAGATCTTCTACTTGAAAGTATAGACTCACCTATTTGGAGTTCAATTATAGAAGCAATTCTTCCCTGCATTAGCATTAATTGTCTTCATATATAAAGAGCCTAGTGTGTGGCAGGTACCAGGCTGGGTTCTTTTTCTTTTTCTCATTTTAAATTTTTTCCCATTTTTAAAAATGTATTACATGTATACATATCTTCCCATTGCGCCCCCCCCCCACTCCACTCCCATACATGCCCTTACCCTCCAGTGTCTTGTGTCCATTGGTTATGCTTATATGCACTCATACAACAGGCTGGGTTCTTACATGCATTGTCTCACTTACTTACTAGAACCCAATGAGGTACCTACCTTACTATTTAATTGATGAAGAAACTAAGAAAGAAAGAATTATATTAAGAGCAAATGTGTTTTGAATACTTATCATATACCATGCTGGGGATTTTCCACACATCATTTCATGTAATGCTCCCAGTGGCCCTCTGAGGTTGGTTCTATCATTTTTTGAATTTTACAGAAGAGCTTCATGACTAGTCCCACACACACAAAAAGTCTGAAGATGTAACTCCTTTCCCCTGAAGATGGGGCTCATAATCCAGATGGGAAGAGAAGACTCTGATTCATGATTCAGATCATTTTGTTTACAGATGAGCATAAGGGCAGGGCTGAGACCCAGTCTGGCCCTGAGAAAGTCCTTTACATTGGGGAAAAGAGAAATGTTGGGCAGGAGCTATAGAGAGTGTTAGTTGAAATGCCTCGCTTTGTGTTGGAGGAGTTGGAGCAAGATGTGGGGTTTGATGGTAGGAGGTCCTCAAAAATTTCAAGAAAGTTCCCTTCTGCGAGGGACAGCTAGGTAGGTATGCACATCAGAGCAGACATCTGAGTTGGCTGTCTTCATAAGAAGGGAACTTGAGGGATGGCCCTTAGATGTGTTCACTTAATATTAGACATGTTCAAATCCAATGAAGATCAGTGTGTGACCTTAGATTTGTTAAGAATCACTCTCTTACCACCTTCCTCTTTGAGATTGTGTTAGATTTCATGAGGCTTTGGCTATGACTTGGAGGTCTTACTTTTAGTATCTTAAATTCTGTGGGTGTAGAGCTGGTGTCCTCTGGTCACCTGATTATATGTGGTTTGGGCATCTTGGTGGAGCATAAGACTCCTGATAGAAGCGATATTGACTGCATGTCTGCTCCCATTGTCTACAGTGGTTCAGTCTCCCTATTCCCTACCAAGCCAGTGAGGGTCACAGAGCCCCAGGCATAATGCCTTGAGAAATCATACATCTAAGTGTTCTAGTGGGGAGGGCAGAGAGGGGTGACAAGAGAGATAGTGCTTGGGACAGCAAATTAAATGAAAATTTGGAAATCATCCAATGAATTATCCACTTGAAAGAGCAAAATTTCCATTGAGTTTACAATGGAAACAGGAGAAATAGGAGAAAGAAAGTGAAAAATTAGGGTAAAACTTTAGAGATGGACATTGAGGACTCTCTGGATTCAGAGAAGGTAATTCTGGGAGTTGTTAAGAATCCTTTAGACTTGGACTTGGGGCAAGGAGAAGTCATAAATACATTATTTTTCCTGGACTGGAGTGTCCTGTAGTTCACTTACACACTTGGAAAACTCCCACGCATTCTTTAAAACCCAACACAGGCAATTATCTCTCTCAGTTGAGTTCTCTGATCCCTCAGCATGCAACAGGAGTCTCTTTTCTGTGTTGCTGCAACATTTTGTGCCTACTATTCTTCTGTCAACCAATTCCACGCCAATTTGGGGTGTGATGAAGAAGGAAACTTTGTTCAGTGCAAAACATTTCAATTGCGAGTGCCTTACGGTGCATGGCTGTGAGGCAGTCCTGGACCAGCCCTTTCTGGCTAGACAGTTTTGCTCTGCTCTTTGATGGTCTGCCTTGTTCTGCACTGGTCTGCTCCTTTGGTCTGTTCCATTCTGTGCCAATCTGCTCTGGCCTGTGCTGGTCTCTCCACTCTGCTCCCAGGATACATCTTTGGCGGTTCAGCTCACCTAGGGAGAGGCAAGCTTCAGCCTTGGGTGAAAAGGGAAAGTGCACTCTCAAAGCCTCAGGGGAGCTGGCTTATATGGACAGAAGTCCCCACCTCTGGTCACTGATTGGTCTATCCTCATGCAAATGAGGATTCCAAATCCTTGAAGTTGGATTGGTCTAAAAGGCACTGTCCTAATTGGGTGGAATAAAGCCTCTGGTTGGTCAGAGCTGCAAAGCTTTGATTGGATGGGAAAAGCCTCAGTCCTATTGGCTGAAATAGGATTCCAGGAACTCCTTTATAAGGCCTGGCTCAGCTGGCAGATGCAGTGCAGGCTTCTTCTTCCTCAAGTACATTTGCATGAGAGGCCTCTGTGTAGAAATGGCTGCTAGGATCTCTTTTTTAATTTGACCCTGGTTAGCCACCAGGAGCCCTTCCAAGTAGGTGTCTTCTTTTTCAGGGTTCACAGTTCTAAGGCTTATTACTCTATTTAGTTAAATTTCTCTTTCCCTCACCATGTGAAACTTGATGTTAGAACATTGCAATCTTACTGGTTACATTTATATCTAGCATAGGTCTCATGATAGACACTCAAAGCATGTTTATTGATCCCAATTATAAATAAATTAAAAAATTGCCATTTTGTTTCATCCAATTTTGCTGTGAACCTAAAAGTGCCCTAAAAATAATAGTCTATTTTAAAGAAAAGCCATGTTTTTTTTATACACCAGTCTTTCATGAGATTAGTTGGAATATGAGTTTTTCAAAAAGCTTGATCATCTCAGGGTACATGGGCAATATCATGTTTTTGGGTCTGAAAAACTAAGTGGGTACCCTGCGCCCCCCTAGGCACTGGCCCCGGGGAGGTCCAGCTGATGTCATCACTCTCCCTCTGACATCCCTGTTCTTCAGATTCAATGGGACTTGAGGCTGCCTCTGTCTGCTCAGTCTGTGGAATTTGCAGATGGTGCTGGCAGATGCTCAACTCGGTCCTCCTCAATGCTGCTTGTTCTCTGCTGGCGGCCACTGCACGGTAGGCCTGGTGCTGGCAGAAAGGATGGGAGTCCCGGGGGGGAGGGGACCTGGGAAATCTGACTTTCATGCCTGGAGAAAGGGTTCTGACCCTCTTTGAACGGCCTGTGCTGAGATGGCCGTGGAGCTGAGAGGCACTGCTGACCCTAGAGAAGTTGGAGGGCACAGGCCTTGCTGCTGTTCTCAATTTCCATCTTTAGGATGGAAACATCTCCTGCTTCCGCCTCCAGAGAGCCTTTCTCTGTGCTTCTTTGTGAGATGTTTCTAAGAAGCACCTGCGTTTCTGTTCCTGGTGGTGAATTGATTTAGAAGATCCTTTGTTGATAGCCTAGCTTCAAAAGCTCTCGGAGTCTTCTGTTTATCTCCCTTCTCCTTTTTGAGCGAGGCTGCACTTACAAAGCAGAGAGGAGAAAATAAAAACACCCTTCTTATTGACTTACAAACTCATTAAGCCCCGTTTGGGGGCCTCAGGGTATCTATTTTGTGGTAACTAGTATGATTTCCACATGTTTTATCCTCAGTTTAAAAGGGGTGTGTGTGTATAATGATAAATCAAACCATTCTGTGTCTATGAAGAGTGTGAGTTTTATATTTGCTGTTTCATCATTTTCTTTTGTTTCAGATGTTTATTTAATTTTATCTCAGCAAACATTCATTGAGCACTTAATGTGTGGTCAGTGAGGATAAAATGAGATCCAAACTTGAGGAGTTACCAGAGGATAGAGACTAGGAATCAAACAGCTGTGGATTTGAGGGCAACCAAGGCACCAAACTCATTCAGGGACTTACTGTAGAGGTTACATTTCCTTGAGGGTACTAAGTAGGTTTAAATTATCTTTATATACCCCCAGGCACAGGCAGCTCTCAGGCCATATCGCCTTAATTCCAGAGTGGAAAGAAGACTTCCTTATTTTAGTAGTCATTTGGGAAATCCTGGGGAAGCCTGGGTGGCCTGGCTCAGTGCTTGAGTGTTGACCTATGAACCAGGAGGTCACAGTTCCATTCCCAGTCAGGGCACATGCCTGGATTGCGGGCTTGATCCCCAATAGGGGGTGTCAGGAGGCAGCCGATCAATGATTCTCTCTCATCATTGATATTTCTATCTCTCTCTCCCTCTCCCTTCCACCCTGAAATCAATACAAATACATTAAAAAACCTCCAAAATCCTGGCGAAGGATTCTGATCAGTCTGACTGGATCACATGGTCCCTACTATATCCTGATGTGGCACAGCATTTGGAGGGGGAAGGATGATTGGCTAATCCCACAAGAACAGATGGTTGGAGAAAGAGGAGGCACATCCTCATGAAAAAGAAGAGCAGAAGCAGGGACGGGTGCTCAGCAGACACAGTCGCTGTCCACCTTGCTGAGGAGCATGGATCAGCATTGATTCGTGTGGGAGAGAGCCCCCAGCCTTACTTGCAATCATCCACTTTAGATGTCTTCATTCTCAGCTACCCCTTCTGGTTAGGGACATCATAGACTGTTGTTATCATCATCATCATCATCATCATCATCATCATCATCATCATCATCATCATATCCTTATTTAGTGAGCACCTGCTCTCTGCTAGGCACTGGACCAGCTTCAGAAATAATAAGGCAGAAATTATTTTTCTACTTCATTGAGGTTCAGAGACATTAAAGGACTTATTCAAAGTCACACACCTAGTGAGGATTTGAATTCCAGCCTCTCTGGTGTCAATGCCTGTATTCTTTCTGCTTCCCTAGTGCTGCTTGGGATTTGTGCACTTTTAGGATGAAAGAAAGCCCCTAGTGATGATGTGTAACTGAACTCAAAGACTTTTGACCTCCAACCATTGCCTTCAAAACCCCCACGGGAAGTTCTCTGTCTGACGATTTGTGCTCATGTTTTATGAGGGCTCCAGGCACAAGGAAGGGTGCTCAGACAGGCTTGGAGCTCTCCCCCTAGTACACATTTGCAGTTGGTCCTGATCAGCCAACTGGAGAAGCAAGGAATGGGCGGTGGAATACACTGCTTATGGGTTGCTGATGGAGATAATTATGGTGTTAATAATTATTATTATTTTTTGGAGTACCTGGATAAAACAAGCTGAAGGAATGACTTAAAAGTGGGTTGTGCTCCCAGGAGAATGTTCTGTGTGTAGCCTGAGGCCACTGCACACTCTCAGTTTCTGCCGACAATACAATAGTAGTAATGACAATGACAGTACTGAATGTCCACAGTCTGCCACTGGTTCTTACTTTTCTCAAGTAGTGAAATAGTTGACAGTGAGGTACATTTCAATCTCATTTTGTTTATTTTCATTTTTTAAGTTTATTTTTTTATGGTGTTAAAATATTCATGACCCAAACCTTATCATGACCGTTTTTAAGTGCACCATTCAGTGGTATTAAGTGCATTCATGTTGTTGTGCAACCATTACCAGCATCATTTTGCACAACTGAAACTCCACCCATTAAACTATATCTCCCCATGAACCCTTTCCTCCCAGCCTCTGGCAACCACCATTCTACTTTCTGTTACTATAAGTTAGACTTTAAATAAATATTGTACAAGGAGACATAGGCAAAACTTTAGACAATAAAAAAAATCAAGAATATATTGTACATATAAGTGAGATCATGAAATATTTGTCTTTCTGTGTCTGGCTCATTTTACTTAGCAAAATGTCCTCCAGGCTCATTATGTTATTGCAAATGATAGGATTTCCTTTTTTTAAAGGCTGGGAAACACACACACACAATAGGGATACAGTGCACAGAATTCGTGCACATTAAAAGGGGATTAATTAGAGGAAATAATTTAATATTGCTATTTGCCCTTTCTCTATAATGAAAGTGTAAGAGATGAAAGAAAATTAGTAAAATATATAAGAAAACCTTCCTTCTGTCAGAGTCTGGGGCTCACCATGGGACCCAGAGTCAACTCCCTGCCCACCCACATGCACCTCAAAATCATGTGAGACCCACATGTGGCTGGCTCCCCTCTCCCATTGGGCTAGATCCAGACCTGACCAGTCTCACCCTTATCAAGCCCTGCTAGGCAGGGGGTGTAGCCTCAGGTCCCCTGGCCCAGCACCAGGATGGGGTGTGTGGCCTGAGGTTCCCCAGCCCACACTGGGGCTGAGGGCATGCCTTTAGATCCTCTGTCAAGCCCTGCCAGGGTCCCCCAGCCCAGCTTTGCAAGGGGGTCACAGCCTCAGGTCCTCCGCCAAACCCCACTGGCATGGGTCATAACCTCAGGTCTCTTGTCAAGCCTTGCTGGGTGGGGATGTGGTCTGAGTTTCCCCGACCCAGCACTGGGGGTGCAACCTGAGGCCCCCTGTCAAGCCCTGCTGGGTGCGTGGCATGGCTTGAGGTCCTCTGTCAAGCCTAGTTAGTCAGCAGGGTGCAACCTCAGGTCCCCTGGCCCAGTTCTGGGGTGGGAGGCGTGGCCTGACATCCCCTGTCAAGCCCTGCTGGGCGGGGGGTGTGGTCTGAGATGCCTCAGCCTGGTGCCGGGGTGGGGGACGTGGCCTGAAGTCCCCTGTCAAGCCCCACCTAATGGGAGGTGTGGCTGAGGTCCCCTAGCCTGGTGCTGGGATGAGGGGAGCAATCTGAGGTCTCCTACCCTAGCACCAGGACAGGAAGTGTATCTTGAGGTCCCCTGTCAAGTCGCATCATCCAGGGAGCGCTGCCTGAGGTTTCCTATCAAGCCCTGCCAGGTGGGAGGGCACGGTCTGAGGTCCCCTGTCAATCCCTGCCGGTGAGGGAGGGCATAGCCTCAGGTCCCTGCTGATGGATCACTAAGGCTCCTTATGGAAACTTGGCCTCAGCTGTGGGTGCAGCCATCTTTGTGATGGAGTGATGCTCAATTAGCATATTTATTAGATAGGATATAAGTGTATACATATACACATACACTCCTTATCCATTAATCTGTTAGCTTTATTTTGAATGGAAGTAACAAGGAGAGAGCGGCTGCTTCAATGCTGCCTGTCAGGAATAGTGATGTCCACGAGAAGCCATGGCTTCTGCTTGGGGGAGGGCATGGGGGGCTTTCTTCACGGCTCCAATGGTCATCTGGCTCCAGGGACACTGGTTCCTCCCCTTGACCCTTCTGGGCATCTCACTGCCCTTATTCTCTCAACTCCCCCAGTTCTGTGAGTGGTCCCTTCATTAAAGTGTCTCTCTCTCTCTTTTAAAAGTCTTTATTGTCAGAGTTATTTCATATGTCCCCCGTTTTCCCCATTGACCTCTCCTATCCGGCCCGGGTGACTGTCACAAAGACCAGTACTGACTTGCTTGTGTTTAAACTGCAAAGTAAGGGCATAAACAAATAAGCAAAATCCAAACAAAGCTGAAGTTGACTACTGCTCCATTTATTTCATTAAACTAAAGATGAGAGAGAGAGAGAGAGAGAGAGAGAGAGAGAGAGAGAGAGAGAGAATAATTGCAGAAAACCTCACTGCATTACTTTATTCTTATTGTTATTAAGACCTTTAAAAACTGTATCAGAGATTGGATGTGGCCTATGGGCCAATGTTTAGAAGCAAATAAGTGAGATCACTTTGCCTCTCTAGCAAAATGTTCCCTTGATATTTAACATAGTTGAAAGAGTACTCAATACATTATAAGTACTCTTCCCAATATAGTTTGCAATGTACTTACGAAGCTTCATAAATGTTCCATAAGCTCTTTTCAGCAAGCCTGCATTAAACATCTATTCCATGTGACACCCTTCCCCCCAAACTGAAGATGGACAGGTGTATAAGACACACTCCCTGCCATCACAGGTTAGGTTGGGGTGACAGAGAAGGACCATGCTAGGAAAAAAGTCATTATGGGGCTGAAGGAACACCTTGCAGACATAGCAACTAATTTTCCTGGGGATGGGGGTAGAGTGGTGACGTCTGGACCAGATGACATGTGGAGGGGAAGCTTTTAAGCATTTTAAGAGTTTGCATAGTGGGCAAAGGGAAAGGGCCTTTCAAGCAAAAAGTCAGCTTGAATGAAGTTACGGGGGCATGAGAGAAAACGGTACCCACAGAACCTCTCCTGAAATTTGCCTGGCATGGCTGAATTGCAGGTTGGAGGGGGAGACACAGATGGAGCCAAAAGGATGAGGAACTTTAGATGTACCATTGAGGGATTCTGTCTTTATTCTGTTGTGATTTATTGGATGGTGTATATATATATATATGTATATGTGTGTGTGTGTGTGTGTGTGTGTGTGTGTGTGTGTATTTTTTATTTTTACTAAGGGGCGTCATGGTCAGATTTGCACTTACCAAAGTTAGGATGTTACTGCTATGGTTCAGGAAAGAAAAAAAAAGTGAGTTTCTTTTTTTTTTTTTAATATATTTTATTGATTTTTCACAGAGAGGAAGGGAGAGGGATATAAAGTCAGAAACATCGAAGAGAGAGAGACATCAATCTGCCGCATCCTGCACACCCCACACTGGAGTCAGGTTTTTCATTCTAAACAAGGTACATGCCCCCCACCGGAATCGAACCCGGGACCCTTCAGTCCGCAGACCGACGCTCTATCCACTGAGCCAAACCGGTCTCGGCAAAGGTGAGGTTGTTGATGCAAGTGACTGAGTGGATGCACTCTACCCAGTAGTGGGAATCCCCTCATAGAATCCAATCAGGGGAAAGTCAAGGAGAAGCTTCCTTTGAATTTTCCTCGGAGCTGTGGCCTCCCGTCTGCCACCTCATAGCCCCGGACCCCATCTGTGAAAGGCGGCCACTGAGAAGCTCCTATCTTCTCACGAGGCTTTGGGCCCGCATAGAGTTAGGAATCTCACGAATGCTATCATTTTACCACGTGCTGCATTGGTGAAATAAAAGGCAGGCTGCAAATCTCAGGAAATATCTCCAGGCCAGTGCTACTTCCTTTGGTTTGTGAGCGCTTTGCGGTGTGTTTTTACACGGAGGGCTGGGGTTTCGAGGGATCTCTTCTGTGTGTGTGTGTGTGTGTGTGTGTCCCCTCTTGTCCCTGTGCCCACTTGCCCACAGTCACCGTGGAAAATGAAACCTTGTTTGCTACCTGCCAGGGAGCAGACCACCTGATTGCAAAGTTGGACTCGGTGAGTTTTCAGAGACTGACGGGTGATTGGGGCTACATTTCTTTGGTCTTTTTTGTCAGGTTTTTCATTCTAAAACAATGAAAATTTTATACGCACACACTAATCATTTTCATGGGCTCTGTAGCACGGGGAGTTTCCGTTTTATTTATCACCTAAATCAGTTTGTCTCTGTACTAAATAATATACTTTAGAAATTTTTCTTACTCGTTTTATGGAAAAAGTAGGAAACTTGGTTTCCCCAAATTTAACTCAAGCATCCTGTCTTACTGGGCTGTGGAGCATTAAGGCAAGTTAATTTTTGTGAGACTCAGTGTCTTCATGACTATAATGGAAAGCTGGATGTATTTCAAATCGCAGTGTAACCTTTGGAGAACTCTCCTTCTGACAATGGTCATGGGGAGTCTAAAAGGATCTTACAGGTTTCAGATCTGGTGTCTTTTATAGATGAAGAGAAGAGAACCTGCTTTTGACTGAGATTATTTGTTTATATGTTTCAGTTCTGGATATTCTTCTGTTATAGTTCATGCCCTGTAGCTGGCTACTATTATTAATAATTTATTATAAAAGATAAAAAATAGCTGACATGCATTTTTACTTACATCAAGTAAACTGACCCTCAAATAGCCATGTGATGTAATTTAGATGACCGCCATCATCCCCATTCTACAGGTGAAGAGACTGATATTCAGAGAGGTAAAGTATTGCCCAAGCTCATGCAGTGAATAAATGATTGGAGCAGTAGCCCGAGGTGTCGTGTTCTGATTCAAATTTCAGTTTCTTATTATATCACCTGCGTTAATATGCGATATTTATTGATACAATTTGTTTTCCATTGCCTGCCCCTGTTCCCCTGACTGTTCATGTTGATGAAAATATATTTGTGTGCCTCACTGACTTTGAACTTGGCCATGTGACTTTAGAGAATGGTGTGTGAGCAGATCTAATATAAACTGTGTCTAAACAGAACTTGTACATAACGTGGAAGGCTTAGTCCTATACCTTGAGTGTCTGCTCTCTGCCCTCAGAACAGGGTGCCCCAAATATGATTTCTCCCGGTGCCTGGGTTCTAGAAGGAGAAAACCTGTGGAACCCAGTGGAACACACTGGGGCCCAAGAAAGCCCAACAGAACCCCCCACTCAGCCCTCATGTAGTAAGGGCAAGAACGGTTTGTTGTAAACTACCAACATTTGTGGGGGGAGGGGACTTTTGTTATTGCATCAAAACTGACTAATAAACCACCCTATTTTTCTTATGAGCTAATTTGGGTCTGAAACTTCAATGGATCCAATTTCATCTTTCTTGAGCCTTTTAGTACTCAATTCAAAAAAAAAAAAAAATCCAGCATGATCCAGGACTCAGCCAATCACTGGTGCTATCTGCCCCAAGCACGTTTTCCATATTTGGTGTTAAGGATGATGAAAATCTGAAGCTCTAGTTCAGTGGTTCTGGAAAGAGAACAAGATGAGGACTTTTTTTTTTTTAGTAGAGAAAGAAGTCCCTTTATGAAATGAGGCAAGTGGGGTACATGGATCCCATCTGCTAAAATGAATCCTGGAAAAGGATGGTCAGCTAGCTGTCACGGTGGGGAGGCAGGTTTGTAAAATGACTAGCAAGAAGCCAATTTCCCCTGAACTCTGCAGCCAGCTCATGCCCCTTTTAGTTTTAATCAACCGTGGGCACAAAGTCAGACCCCTTTATCCCTCCAGCATATAGAAGCTTGTCATCAGAGGAGCAAGCATTGACTGCCTTTCTCCGGAAGCCGTGCCCTAGTCTTACTCAAGGCACACTTGCCTCATTTTGACTTTTGTTTGTTCTATCACAGAAAAGAAGTCAAATGACTGGGAACGCATTTGTCTTATTCACACCGCCTAGCACAGTATCTCCGTACATTAGGAAGGCCATGAATATTTGTTGCAATATAAGTAAAAACTTTTTCACCCTTGCCTGAAAACTGAATGTTCTTGGGTAGTGAGTCTTTGCAACTCTCTCCAGTGAATATGATGTCCATTTCCTGGAGGTTCCATGGAGTGGAGAGGGTTCCATAACTGTTTTCCGGTGGTCTTAGGCGACCTTGCTAGCAATTTTCAACCCGTGGGTCGCGACCCACAAGTTGAGAACCGCTGCTGTAGAGCCTAAGACCATCAGAAATCACAGATATTTACATTATGATTCATTAACAGTAGCAAAATTACAGTTCTGAAGTAGCAACGAAAATAATTTTATGGTTGGGGGTCACCACAACATGAGGAACTGCATTAAAGGGACGTGGCATTAGGAAGGTTGAGAACCACTGATATAGTCCTTGTCCTCCTCAGTTGCTCTGTTATCACTCTTCCTACGTTTCCCCCAGTCTCTTGACTTTTATAGTCTGTGGTTCCGTACCACTGTCCTTCATTAGATTCAGCCTGGAAATCTGCTGATTTCCGTAGCGCTCTCACCTCTTCATTAGTCATTTAAACCTGAATCATAGCCTTACCTTGAATTCTTTCTATGGCCGGCTTTCTTTGAAACTTTAGTATCCTTGCTGGAAGTTATTTTCACAGTTCCTTAGCCTCTTGAAAACTATGACCTTCATCCATCTCTCCTCCATATATAAAATCTTTTGAAGCCTCAGGAAGAAAATAGATTTTAGCCCTGCAGTACAGGAGTGCCCTTAAAGATCATCTAATTCAACCTCATCATTGTTCAGGTGGGGTGACTTGAGGAAGGGACTTGGTCCGGTGAGTACACAGCAGAGCAGAGGGTAGAACCTAAATGTCTGTCTTCGTAATCTAGGGTCATTGCAGCTGCACCATCTTATCTTCCCAAGCATGTTCCTCTGGTCCTGCCATCAATAAGTGTGTGAACCTGCAGTGCATGTGATATGCCCGGAGGTGTTTCGACTAAGAACTGAATCAACATATGTGAGACTCAGCTTCAGTTTGGAGAATATTTTCATGCCTTCCTTTTCTTTTTCTTTAATATCTCGAGGTAAAAGAGATTTGCTTCTGGTTTGAATTAGTCCACAAGATTTTTTTTTTTAAAAAATAAACTTGCTTCAACTTAGTTCTTAGTAGCAGATTAGAACAAATCCAATTAAATTTAAAAAAAACATGCATTGAAGGCCTATCTACCAGGTACTGAACACAGTGCAGATCAGGGGAGGAGAGAGAACTGTAAAGAGTTAAATGCAAAACAATGTGAGCACAGTTGTAATTAAAGAATGTGTGAAATCCTACATGTACCCCAAGAGGGAGGAATCACTCTTGGCCAGAGAGGCCTGGAAAGAGTCACAGAGGAGGTGACGCAAACCATATTTTAAGGATGAAGGAGCATTTTCTAGACAACGGAGCTGCTGGTGGTGGTGGGAACCAGAGGTCTGGGGTTATAGAGATGAAGATTAAAAAGCGTTCATCGGGTTGCTAGTGCAGAGCTCACAGGCATTCTTGGTGAGAGCATTTAGGGCCTCGAACTGAGAAGGTAAAGGTAGAGTCCAGGTACGTTGAAGTAAACAACCCTTTCTAGCTACTTGGCTTTGATAAAGGGAAGGAGAGAGCAGTAGCTACTAGATAGGGACATAGGAATGGGAGAGAGCCTTAGAATCAGAGGCACTTGTTCATGTTTCTCAGCAGTGGGGAAAAGGGCAAGTTTTGAGGAAGGATTTGAACCTTCAGAGGTTGAAGTACAATTGTGAGAGGATAGGACAAAGAATAAGAAGGAAGAATATGTCTGGAGCAGGAGGAGGTACAGCTCCTTCTTGGATGTTGGAGGGAGCAGGTCAAGGTAATGTGGGTGGAGGATGATTTTTGGTGAGAAGAACAGAGGATAAAGCAGTCCAGGCTGGGCCACTTGTTTTGCTGATGAGATAATTTTCTGTGAGGTCATCTGAGGGATGCAGGGAGGAATTAGGAGACTTACGGTGAGTGGCGAGGTTTGGAGCAGTCCTTAATGGGGTCAGAGAAACTGACCACGGAAAGTAAGAGCAATGTTAGTTGAAGCACACTGAGGTCCACTGATGTTAAAGAGCTCGCTCAAACCTGTCCTGGGACCAGTCTGAAGATGAGTATGATGTAGCTCGGTAGACAAAGGGAGTAGAGGTGGAAAGTATATATGTAAATGAGGAAAAGATGCAGAGCAAAGCACAGCACTTATAGGGACTGCAGACGTGTGTGTGTGTGTGTGTGTGTGTGTGTGTGTGTGTGTAAGGATTTGGCAGGATATGAAGCTGGGGGATCCTCCAAAGGACCTGTGGCTGCCTGCTGTAGGGCTTGAACTTGATCATGAAGGCAAAGTGGAACCACGGAGAGGCATGCCTGTCACCTGCATTGCCAAGCCTGTATCGTCATAGATTCTAGAACGCATGCTCAGATGAATCAGAATCCAGCCATGCTGTCATGTACTAGCTATGAGACCTTGGGCGTATGTCAACTCTCAGGCCTTCTGCCTCATTTTCCTCCTGTGCACAATGACATACTTCATAGGGCTTCTTCCTAAGGGAGAGAAGGCTGTGTATGAGTTTGCTATTATCATCATCAGAGCAAGTTCATTTGTGCTGCCTGGCTTTCCATGTTCCTATTGTAAAGAGAAAAAAAAAAGCAGAAAGTACTTCCAATTTTGTTTCAGATATGAGCATTTTGACCTAGAGACATATTTTAGTCATGGAGGAAAGGGTCATCTCTGCCCTTTTCAAGAGCTTGAACATACACGGAGAGTAAACATGTTCTGAGGCTCACTTTTTGGAAGCAAATGCCACAGTCAAATGACGAGGAGGTTAGAGGGGCTGAACCTCCCTGTGAGCCAGGGTAGCGGTGAAACCAACACACTGTGAGCTTTACAGTCTTCCTGGTAATTTTTTCACTTATACGTCAGTAAATGCTCAGAGATTATGAGTCATCATTCTGGTTTTAAGGGTGAGAAAAATGGGGCCTAACTTATATCCATAAGTAGGCAGCACTCAGTCCAGGTCCCCCGCTCCCACATTCTGTACCCTTTCTGTTCTCCCACATCGGGTAGGAATTAAGCTAGTTTTTCCTTTGAGATCATGGAGGTCCAGGCTGGCTACTCACTGCATTCCTTGTTTGAGAGTTAAGGGAGCTGTTGGCCAGCACGAAGCTCCTGCCTATACATTTTCCTAAACACGGGGGGAGAGGAGGGAGATAGATGGGTGAAACATAGTCTAATTTACTGTCTACCATCCAACAAGTTTCCAGTAAATATCAAAAGTTCCCTTGAATTTTCCAAATATGTGGGCTCCTCGTGGGTTGGAAAAAGTAGACTTTAGAGTTCTTTTTATTTTTATTTTTAAGACTTAGAGTTCTTAAACATTTCTCTTCTTTTCTACCCCTCACTCCATACTCACTTGAAGTTTTACAAATATATCATTTTCATTTTAAACCTTCTGGATTTGTGGTGTCAATAATTTGTTTAGAATAGAACCACATATATATAAAGCTCCTAGCATGCTGACTGAAAGATAGGGGTGTGGGGAGAGGGAGTGTTACCCAGTGGGAGAAATGAGATGGTGGTAGAAGCTGGTACACCATCACGGAGAAGCTTAAAAATTCTGCAGGCTCTCTAACTTACTTTCCATCCAGAAAAATAGCTGGAAAGAAACAGCTGCAGTGTCCCACTAAGCCCATGTTCCAAGATAGAACCTCATCATCTCTTTAGCTTTATCCTCTCCATCTGTCTCCTCTCTCCCTTCTTTGCAACACTCTGTCCATTTCTTCCATTCATTCTTCCATCACCTTGGATATTGTGTTTCCTTTCCCTGAGTTCCCACTCCAGACACAATAATGGGAGAGCTAACACACAGCTGTGAAAGAAAGAAAATGGTACAGGGTTACTTAGGAGAAATAGCAATTAATTTCCAAGATGTTGATGGGGGGGACTGAACAGGGGAGGGGAAGAAATAAAAAAAAAAGGACTCTCATATCCACTTCTTGGCAAAGTTGTAGATCAAGGTTATATTACTGCCAACAGGTCATGGGGAAGCAACAGGTTGGCTTGGAAAATGAGCTATTCCTTCCTGGGTGAAACTTAGCCTATCCCCCTCCACCATAACTATCGACAGATGTAGATGGAAGTGACTGTCGAGCACATTGTCCTTAAGGATATTCAGGGACGGGACCAGGAGCAGCTCCAATAGGAAAGACGGAAAGCAGTGTGTTGCATCAACGCAGCCCCGAGATGGCTGAGATATGCAAAGTGCTGGTTTGATCCAAAAGGTATAAATAGCCTGTGAGAGAGGAGGGGAGCAGGGCTGGCAGATTGCTGTGTTTGAGGAACAATTTGACAGAGACGGAGCAAGATGATAACTTGGAAAAAGGATAATTTGTCATGATTAACTCTCCCCTCCAACCCCTCCTCCCTAGAGAGAATAGCTTCCACCCATTGGAATTAATGTGTGTTTTTTTGTTTGTTTTCCTTTTTTAAAAAACAAATTGGCCTTGTAGCAGAGAAAACATATTTTATCCTTTCCTCTTGGGTTGATGCTCTGGGTGGCATCAGATTGTGACGGTTCTGCTAAAAAGATGTGGCACGGTGATAGGTTTTCCTAAGGTTTTAGACATTTTAGCACCAGTAGCTTCTTCGTTAGAGTCCTCCCTACGTGCCGGCGCTTCGGCTTTATGACCGCCCGTGCAGGCCCATCCGACTGCGCTGTCACCTCCACCAATTTTGCTACAAATGCATCCGCCTCATAAACTCCAATGGTGCTAACTGCTATCAGAGGTCCGGAGATAAATCTCACAGTGCTTGCAGCAAAAATGTCAAAGAGCCTGCCTACCCTTCCTTTTAAAAAGAAGGTTCTCTAATTTTTAAAAAATCGGATCATACAAGTAGCACATAGTCACTCGGGGCACTTTTGGACAGAGGGGAACAGTGTGACGATGAAGGTGAAAGAGTATATCTATCATCCCATCACTCACCGTGTGCAGCTGTTCGACTCCCTGAGGACCCCGGGTCTCCTGCTTGACCCAGAAGAGAGGTGCTTTTCTCTGTTCCTTCCTCCCCGCTTCTCGCCGCCTGTTTCCCCTTCCTGTCCTCTAGCCCCTGATTGTATTTATGGTTTTGATTCATTGCCTCTGCCTTGCAGCTAATCCCCTGGTCCCTTTAGGAACTGCTCCGGTGTGGAGTGTGGGGATAGTTTCTTCACGCCAAGACTCGATGAGCCACAGGAATGCATTACAGAGAAACAAGCCCATTTATTTGCCAGGAGGGGCACTCTAGGACAGCATTCGCAGACTCCTGCGCTGTGGTCCGATGATGCCTCCTCAAATCCCCACTTCTGGGCCACGGGATGCGTAACCGTGGGGAGCCCTGGGAGAAAGAGTGGGCCGGAACTAGGGTGGCAAGATTTAGCAAGTAGAAAAATAGGATGCCCATAGGTTTCATGTATATTGTCTGGAAAACGCTCCTGACACAGCAGGGGAACCCCCAGATGGGCAAAGGATTGAAAAGGAAAAGAAAGATCAGGATGGTAGGCTCATCACGATTTAGCAGATTGGCGGGATCCGTTATTTTTCAATACTGGATGGTTTCACCCCAGGACCTCAGTCTGACCCTCTCTCTCCTCTCAACTCTCAAACCAGTACCCAAACCTGGGGATTCGGTCACCTAAAAACTCTTTCCCTTCCATTCCACCACCTCTGTCCGTAAGGGCCTTCTTTGTTGATCGCTTTGACCCTTGAGATGCCTCCTTAGACCAGACCCTCTGATGTTCCCTCTAACCCATCTTTTACAATGCTGTGGAGACTGCTTTCCAGACATACATCTGCTAGAGGCCCAATGCACAAAATTCCTGAAAGAGGAGGCCTTCCTTCCCCCAGCCGCCGGCACCTGCTTTCCTCTGGCACCCGGGACCCGGGCTTCCCTCACAGCCCCAGTTTTGTCTGGAAGGTTGTCCGGGAGGACCTCTGGTCTAATTAGCATACAGTGGTTCCTCGAGATACGAGTTTAATTCATTCCCTAACCTTGAGGCGTGGGAAAGAAACTATGAGACGCTCGAGTCGTGGTAAGTGTGCAGCCAGCCGATCTGTGAGATTACTCCTATCTCAAATATTGCTCGTATTTCAAAGCAAAAATCGCTCGCTCACACAGCTTGTATCTCAAAAATCTCGTATGTTAGGGCACTCATATCTTGAGGTACCACTGTATTATGCTTTTATTATTATAGATGCCAGCCAACTCCCTTACCTAAAACCCTTCAAAAAGTTTCTATTGCCCACAGGGGAAAGCCAGACCTTCGGAAATGCTGCTGCCCTCTTTCCACCCTTAAGACAGGCTCCTCCTCCCTTCTGTACATTCATCCTAACCATCCCCAGCCCGCAGGCCCTGAATAAGATGTACTCTTTCTCTTTCCCCCCGTTTTATTGACATATAATTGATATATAGCACTATATAAGTTTAAAGTATACAGCATAATGATTTGACTTATAGATATAGTGTCATGAAATGATTCCCGAAGTAAGTTTAGTTAACATCCATCATTTCATGAAGATACAACCAAAAGACAGAAAAAAGAAAACAATTTTCCCTTTGTGATGAGAACTCTTAGTATTTATTCTCTTGTTAACTTGTCCTGCATATCCATGTTAACTATAACCATGTTTTATATCACACTCCTAGTATTTATTTTACTTTTAACTGCAAGTTTGTACCTGTTGACCACCTTCATCCAATTTTTCCCTTCCACAACCCTGCACCTTTCTGATAACCACAAATCTGATCTCTTTCTATGAATTTTCCCTCCAGATTCCACACATATAAATGGGATCGTATGATATTTATTTTTCTCTGATTGGTTTTGTTTCAGTTAGCATAATGCCCTGAAGGTACATCCTCATGGTCACAAGAGGCAGGGTCCTTCTTACTTACGGCTGAATAACATTCCATTGCACGATGTACTCTTTTTTGGATTGTAGCCATTTTATATCTTTTTTTTTTAATCATTCAAAAAACATTTATTTATCCTCTGCTAAGTGCCAGGCACTGTGCCTGATGCTGAATCCACAGAGGTGAAAAAGATATGGTTCCTACCCTACATGTTGGTCTAGACAAGGGACTTAGCCCGCAAAGGCATATTGGGACTGAGCTGGCTGTACTACTGAGGGCAAAGGGCAGAGGGCCAGGAGCAGGGTGAGACACGGCTTCCTTGCTTTATCCGACTTTTTCCATTTTGGTAGAAACATGAATAGAAGAAACATTTTTCCTTTTATTTTTTTCTTCTTTTACTCTACTATTGGGAAGACAACATCACAAACTCGATGATACTAGGCCTTACTAATATCGGCACGAGAAGGAGTGGTGGGGACTGGGACAACTCAGTCCCTGTCTAAAGGAGCCACCACTGCTCAATTCCAGCCAGTTGTGACCAGGAAGGAATTGCAAGAGAAATCTGAAGTTTAACGTGAAACCTTCGTTATTGGCAACAACCACTAACCCGTAAAGCTCTGTGGGCCAGACAGAACCCACCTGTGGGTTTGTTTTGTCTCTTGGTCCTCTTACGTGAGGACTCTGGGTGTCCCACCCGCCTGAGACACACATTCCATCCTTTCTACCTAGAAAACTCTTACTCGTCCTTTGGATCCCAGCTTCAGAGTTACTTCTGCATGACCTTCCCCGACTGCCATTCCCAACCCTTGGCCATGTCCCGTTTCTCTCCATCAGAGGGGCACTGCGGCAGTGTGTGTGTGTGTGTGTGTGTGTGTGTGTGTGTGTGTGTGTGTGTGTGTAGGGCTTCTTTCCCTATGACTCTTGTCCTGCTGGATTGTAATTGCCTCAGTCATCATTTCTCCTGTAGTCAGTGGTAACCTCAGGAGGACAGCAGCCCTGCTGATGGCATTGACTTCTGTTCTCACAGGGCAGTATGCCTGGAACTTACGGCTGTTAAGAAATTAATAATCAAATGAATGCGTGAGTGCACGAGTGACATTTGTATTCTCCAACACGCCTGGCTCTGAGCCTGCTGGGATCTCTCTGCTCCCTTAAGATTTGGGCTGTTCCTTTGTTGGCAGGATTCTGCCCCCTCTGCCTTTTCCTCATCTTCATGCGCCCGGCTGTGGTCAGCCATCCTTGTGCTGAGCCCTCACTGTAGAGGTGTGAGGGGGGTTAATCTGGAGTGCTTTGCCAGAAGGATCAGAGGATGAATAAAAAGCAGATCTCTCCCTCTTTAGACAGAAACATGGATGCTCAACCACCATCCAGCATCCCTCTGGTCCCCACCAACTCAGTGGGCACCAGTGTTCAGCCATTCTGCAATTAGGATCATCTGGTTCCATAGACGTCCATTCATGTCAGTGAAATATACTAAGTACTTTTGATGAATAAGGACGGGCACTCAGGGGGAATTTTTATTACAATAATTACTTTAGTTAAGACCTTGATGTTATTCTAAGTCAACTCCTCAGAGTAAATATTCTGTTTTATTTGTTAGGGGGCCAAGTTGGTTCCCCGCTCCTAAAAAACATGCCTTTGGTTTATCAGTTTAGTTTCTGAAGCTCCATATAAAGGTACTTCATGCACGGCTTTACCCTGCCCTCTCCAATCCTGTGACAGGCTGCTTTGGATGTCACAGTTTCATGGAGCCCAGCTGTAGCTGCGTGGACCAGTCCTCAGGGTGGCCACATGGTACATTGCGGGGTGGAGCCTCTCTGCCTCCCCTGCTCTATAGGATGTCGTCATGGCAAACAAGGAGAGAAGATGATGGGCCAGTCCTTGTGTTCCTCTCCCCTTCCCTCTTCCCTGCATTCCCCACCTGCGTCTCTTTGTTCAAAGGAGAGGAAGAGTCATTAATGGATGGAGGAGACAGTGTTACTTACTCACTGCTGAATAAATGTTTGTTATTTCTAAAAACAAAAAACTCTAAAACTGTGGGAATAACCTCCCTACCCCAGTGTCTCCAAGGCACTATTTAGTTGTCAGTGGTGGCATGCAAGTGTGTGTATATGTGCATTTGTGTATGTGTGTGCGTATATATGTGTATGTGTGTTCTGGTATGTATGTATACATAGGGCCCCACAAATGTCCTGGATCATTTTTGACATGGAGTAGATCACATGGGGGGGGGGGGCAGGCAAACTGTTGGGACAGAGATGAGATGAAGAGCTCTCCTGGGCAAGTCCTGGGCTGGTTGCTACGGATTGGTGGAGATCAGCAGACAACGAGGGACCCAGGCTTCCACCCAGCTCCCAGGCTGACGATGATTATGGGTGGTGCCTGCTCGAGGAAATGCCTGCAGTCTCTCCATCCCATGTTTCCGTCCCTGCGATTTCTCCTTCTCTGCCCATCTGATCACTCTTTTTCTTCCTCAGCCCACGAAGCTTCAGTCAGGTGGCAGCCACAACCTGTTAGGAAAGACTGCTCTAAATCTTTCTGTCTTCCACCTGGACCAGTGGAGTTTGAGCTCAAAATTTAAGAATATGCCCTCTTGGTTTTCGGGTTCCTCCATGTCCCCTTTACCTGCAAGATTAGGTGACTCATATATAGGTGTCTGGGTATGCGCAGAGGGTGATATCCTCGGAGGAACAGTGAAGAAATTCAACGAGATCCATCATGAAGGAAAGCCACACTGACAGCTACTTCAAAATAGGCTTTTATACCATGCAGGTATATCTTACATCCTAGTTGCTTGTAAATATAAGTTCAAAATTTTTAGTGGGAGAGCATCTCTAGGGGGCAGACTTCTTAAAATTCAGGCACTTTTGGTAAGCTGACCAGATGATAAACTCTTAAAAAAGTGAGATAAGGATGATAGCTCTTTAAAAAGAAAACAAAACTTTAATGTAATGTCTTTCTCCTCATTGACTATGAAACAGGCAGGATGGGTGGTATTTCCATGCTTAACAGATGAAGGCTCAGAGAAATCATGTGACTTCCATAAAGTTGCAAAGTAAGTAAATGGCAGAGGATCTAGGCCTTGGAATCCAGCTGAGTCTTGTTCTGCTGCCTCCAGGCTGCCTCTTTGGGATACAGAAGGGCTAACCAGGAGGTGCCTGAGGCACAGGGGCAGGATGTGTCCCCACCCACAGCACCTTACACACCATCCTCTGTCATCCCGTGACAGAAAAGCTGCCCAGGATGAGCTTCCTTGAAGTGAACCTCTTGGCCTTTTTCCTACCGCGATCAACAGGACTGCAGAAACCTCTGACCTGCTTTTAGATAAGTGTTTCATTAATTAGTTCATCTACCCATCAGTTTTTATTTATTGATGCCTCGTCTTGGACCAGGCATGAGGCTTTCTCTCAGTACGTCGCTGACAGCCAGGCACAGCATTGGAGGGGTGCTGCAGCGATGTGGGACAGCAGGTGGGACCATCTCCAAAACCAGGGCCAGGGAAAGTGTTCATGGCGTGAACTGAGATGTTGACCAGGCTGGAGTCAGGAAGGACATCCGAGCAGAGGGGACAGTTTGAAGAAAGTCAGGGAAACCTGAGCATTAGTAGGTTGATGCAACCGGCGTTGAGCTCTTAGGGGTGAGTGACAGCAAGAAGCCGTGAAGACAGAGAGGGGAGAAGGGGAGGAATCCTAAAACCTGGAGTAGGCCTGGACTATAAGTTGAGGCAGGTAAGAATTACTGGGGGGTGTGCGGGGTGAGAGGGAGGGTGTGATGGTGATACAGGCAGTCATAAGAGTAATTAAAACTTCCTTTCATGCTGCAGTGTGGGGGATGAATTAGAGGGAAATGATATTTGGAGGCTGTAAGTCAGTTGGAAGATGAAGGCCGGAACCTGGCCACCATCAGAGACTGGGGCGGAGGCAGGGATGCGTTTGAGAGAGGTGGTTAGCAGAGAGAATTAACATCGGTGGAGATGGAGTTGATGAGCTGATGGGTAAGAGAGGGAGCACCGTAGGCCAATATCCTGTTCCTGCACAGGGGAGGACATTGCCCTCAGCGTGAGAGGGCGTGCAGGGTGAATCTGGTCCGGTCAAACACCCACACAGGGTCCTCTAATTCAGCAGGCAGAGGGAATAACGGGGCCGTGTTTCAGGGCGGGAGTGAGCACAGGTGCACTTCCAGCCCCGGAGGAAGCTCTGGTTGCCTCTCTACCCCTCCCGCAGCATCACATGGAGATCTGAGGGAGGATGTGGATTAAGGCCGAGGAGGCATTCTCAGCTGCCCTGCAAACATCTGTCTTCAGGCTGCAGGACCTTCATCTCATGAGCTTAAGGTCTGCTTAGGCAAGAAGGGGAGAGAAGAGAAGGAGGCCACTCGCATCGCAGCTGCAATTAAAATCAGGAATTAACGACTAATGTCCTGGCCAGGCCTGTCAGGGGAGAAGAGGAATAAGTTCCCGTTAAACCTCGGTTGATCCAGATCTGAAATAGATTTCAACAAGCCAGGGCAGGTTTTTAAATCAAAACCTGTGCTCCGGGTTCTTTTTGTTAAAGAAATGCCCTTATTTGATGGAACACCAAAATCTCATTAAATTGCAAACACTGGACTATAAAAGATGGAGAATGAGCAATTCCACTTATCCGCTGCAGCTCTCCACACGTTGCCCCAGAAGGACAATGAGTTCTAAAGGTCAGGATTACACATGGCATGGTAAGTGTTTTTCTCCTTCTAACCCTCAACAGGCTTGGAAAATGGCCAATGAGAGAGAGAGAGAGAGAGAGGGAGAGAGAGAGAGAAGAGGAGAGAGAGGAGAAAGGACAGGAGAGAGACAGTCTGTAGTCAGTCTCCTTCAAGAATGGAAAAAAAAAAAAAAAAAAAACTTTCCCCCCTGCAGGAGGAAAAAAAAAAAAAAAAACCTTGAAGAAAAGCAGACAGCTGCTAACTAGTTGTCTAGCTGTCTATTTGTGGGCACTTCCTTTCATCTTGTCATATCTTTTGTGCTGTTTGAAATGTTTGGAGCTTAAGAGTGGAGGAGCGCTCAGTGGAATCCAAACTTTTATGAAAAGGAAGGGAAAAGGAGACGGCCGAGTTCTGACCA